>JBBMEG010008089.1:0-34219 GCA_037832605.1 Cyclanthera cordifolia | reverse complement strand
TAGTAAGTGCATTGAATACTTAAATATAAATGTAAGGATTCATTACCATGAGGTTTTGTTTAACGAACTCCTTTTCCACAGGAGTGATTTGCGACCAATCAGCAGCTCTCACGGGAAATGACTGTCTAACCAGTACTCCAACTTGGTTGCTTAATGCGTTGACGTTCTTTCCAACGACCTTCTTGTTCTCTTATTAAATTGTACTTTCAAACGCCCCTCCTTAGCGACCCGTTTGTTTAGGTTTTCACCCTTTGACGGGTCTCGATATCGGGTAGTACTACTGCTACTACTACCTACATCTAGAATATGATGTGACATCAGAATCTCTTAACGTCATATATAAAACTTTATAACAATTCGATCTTACCTCTAGCCTGAGTACCAGCTTCCGTAGCGGCGGTCGCTAGTACGAAATTGACGTCCGTACTACCTTCGGTCTCGTCGAAAACCGAGTCACTAATATATCTCGATGTGTTAGGCATATTGATAACCTGCAAACTAAATTCAAACTTAAAACATAACCTAAAGTTTAATTCTAATTAATTAGGATTTAGGAAATAGGAAATAACTAATTTCTAATCAATCTCTAAACTTTAAACTAAATTCAAACTTACTAAACACATAGCATGTTTTCTGTTTTTCTTTTTCTTTGGTAATTGGATGCCTATTTATGTTCCACAACATATGTCAGAAACTCAAGGTTATTTATGTCAAATAAGTAATCTTAATAAATCCATCAAAAGAAAGATTAAAGCAATTTCTTTTTCTTTTATTTCCTTTCTATTTGTGTATTTTCAATTTTGTGATGGTTTGAATTCCCTTTCCTTAGCTAAATTGTATCCTAAATTAGGTGTCAATATAAGAAAAACTTAACTAATTTAGGTATTGTATCATCAATAAAACAAGATAAATACAGAAGTTAGAGTTTCAAATCTACAATTGTTTCCTATATTTTGAAAAAAAAATCTAAAACCTAATTCTAACAACTAAACTAAAATAAAACCTAAACCATAATTCTAAAAACTATAAACAAAAATCTAATCCTACAAACCAATTCAAACAAGAACCTAAAAATTAAACCTAATTAAAAAATCTAAACTAAAAACCTAATTTCTATGTAATGAAGCCAATTTCATTCAGAATCTAAACTTACTAAACACATAGCATGTAATTTCAAACGAATCTAACGAAACTTAAACTAAATAAATGCGTAATTGTTTTTGGAAGAGTGGTGACGAATTCTGGCGAAGAGGAGGAGTTGTTTTAGAGGTTTTGGAAAAAAATGGGGAAGAAACGGTGAAAATGGAGAAAAAATCGCAAAGTGTGTATTCTGTAATCGGCAGCAAAGGCGACAGAATTAACCTCCGTCGTCGCCGAAGCCCAATCATTTTTCCTCCAAAAAATTGTTTTTGGGGGGAATAATTGGACTTCGGCGACGGAAAACTTCTTCCGTCGCCTTTGCTCAATTCAAAAAATTATATTGCATCAAAGGCGACGGAAGGAGCTAGAATGTCGCATTTGTCCAAAGCTAAAGTGACAGAGCCTTGTTCTGTCGCATTTGATGGAACAAAAGTGTAGTCGCCGTTGCATATTAACGGCGACAGAACTTAGCTCTGTCACCTTTGCCGTCGTCAACGTATCCTGAATCTAAGGCGACAGAGCACGGATTCCGTTGCCGTAGCATCTCGTTAACCTTTGTAAAACGTCAGGTCACATGCTTTAGCGACGAACTCGGTGTTCTGTCCTTTTAGGTCACAAGCTACAGCGACGGAATCAAAGTTGCGTCGCGGTATTCTGAATCTACGGCGACAGAGCACGGATTCCGTCGCCGTAGTGTCTCGTTCACCCCCTTACGACACAAGCTACTGCGACGGATTTGAAGTTGCGTCGCCGACTCCTCAATCGAAGGCGACAGAGCACCGTTTGCGTCACCTTATCGAGATGCTAAAGCGACGAAGTCAGCGTTCGTCGCCGTAGCGTCAAGCTATGGCGACGCAGCTTGGGTTCCGTCGCCGTTAAATAACTAAGGCGACGGATAACCCTTCCGTCGCTGAAGATTCCGTCGCCTATAGCTATTTTTCTTGTAGTGCATGATTAATATTTTCCACTTGTCTTATTAGGGTATACTTTTCAAGGAAAATATTTCTTTTTGATTCCATAGATTTCAGACTTGCATGTTCTTAGTTTGATCTGGCTTCGATGTTAAGCTCATCTTGATTTTTTTTTCCTTTTCATGTTTTTTAGACTCGTGTACAGGCATCAACATTGACTTTCCCTGAAATCATATCCAGGATTCCACAGATTGGTGTGCAAGGTCTGTTCCGTGGTTCAATCCCTGCCATTCTCGGACAGTTTTCAGGGTTATTTTCTTGTCACCAAAGCCACGTAAATTGAATTGAGTTTTTTGATGAACAATATTCATATCCAACTTTTGATGCTTTCTTTTTTATCTTGTAGTCATGGTTTGCGAACTGGATTATTTGAAGCAACTAAATTTCTTTTGGTAAATATAGCTCCAGCACTCCCTGACATACAGGTGAGTACTAGATTTCTGTCTGGTTACTATATATATTTTTGAAGGTGTCTGGTTACGGGTTACCATTTTATTTACTTTTGTAAGAAACATTTTTTTTTATTTACATAGTTATGAAGGGAAGCTTAAGTAATCCAAATCAAGAGATTAGGAACAAGGTGTATCCGGGAAGAAGAGAGGAAAAACTATGGACAATTTGATAGTTTTTAGTTTTTGAAAATTAAGCTTACAAATTTTACTTTCACTTCAAGAATTCTCCGTTTTGTTATTTATGATTTCTAAATCTAAGCCACGTCATAGAAAAAGTGTGTGTGTGTATATAATTTGGCTAAGATTTCAAACCTTTAGAAAAAGAATGATAAAACTAGTCACAAAACAAGCACAATTTTCAAATTTTCAAAATTGAATGGTTATCATATGGAGTCAAAGGTTTTGAAAAGATTCAGCCAATACTAGGCGCATTAAGTTCAATCCAGTTTCGAATTTCATTTTACTCCGTAAGTTTCGACCAAACATTTGTTCCAATTTCTTCTTTTTCAAATCTCTTTTAGATGGGTCATGGGATATTCAAAAAAAAAGATTTCAAGATAGAAGTAGATCAATGATCTCATTTGTCCCTGACTGAGCAAAAGATTCAGGATGATACTAGACATGAATTTTTTTTTTTTTGCGTGTGTGTGGGGATATGATACTAGACCATGGATGAGATGAGCACTGCTTTTTTTGACCGTCAGCTAAAAATACCAGAAAAAACACCAACATATTCGTCAGCAACTATCAAATGCTAAAATACTTCAGATCACGAAGGAAAATCCACTACCACTTTCCCACAAGGGTCTCATTGCTCTTGATACGTATGTTTCCCATGCGTGTCTACAGGATCTTATAATGGTAGACGATCAAATCACCTGGTGCCTTTCCAGTTTCCTCCACCTCCATGTCCTCCCATTAAACTCCCTCAGCTTCTTAATAGGTTTAGCTGGCTTGGTAGGGATATCAAACATATGTAAATCGGAAGGTAGGAATCCCAGTTCAAGAATATTAGCGTCCCTCGTCCTTTGGAAATACTTCTATATATCCTAAGCATGGTCCTGATGTTTTCAATTGCTAATTTCTTATGATTTTTCTTACATTCTTCCGCTTGTATATTTTATTTAGACCAACATAAGTTGTTTGAATGTTATAAATGGTAGGTAAGGCTTGCATCTTTCTCTATGGCATGTGCAACTTGCGTCCTTAAAACTTAGGGTGTGTTTGTTTTTGGTAGAAAAAAGTAGAGTGGAGAGGAAAAGAAGGATTAATGGTAGTTGAAGTAATTAACTACTCGCTGGAAATTAGTGTTAATTGTGGTTGGAATAGTGTTAATAATCTTAACATTAGGCAAGAGAACAATAACATACACAAGTGAACTATGAAAATGTTACGACATATTGAGAACATTATATTGATAATAGATGTTTATTATACCTCACCCTTAACCTTTTGAGAGGGCTAAGTCTTTCCCAATAGCCTTTCGAGAGGGTCATGTCTCTCCTGGCAGCCTTTTATCAAGACAATGACACAAATATTCTTCTCTTTTTACAATGACCCCAACCCCTCTATTTATTCAACGACATTAATGAATAATTATTATTATACCCTTACATATATTATACTAATATTCTCATTCTAACCTGATAAGGATCTCTAGGGTGTTAGTTACAAGGTGGTTAACTAGTTAGGAGGTTACAAGTGGTTAACTAGTTAGTTCCATAGCCCTATATAATGTACTACTCGTTCACAATAATGAGGAGAATGATCATTTGAGACTCAATTGAGTGAGGGGGTGACCCTTTAATAGAACTTAGTTCTATCAATTGGTATCAGAGCCATCTCTGATCCGGGTTATTTACATGGATAAAATACGGGAAGAGATTGCGGAGATTTTTTAGGAGTTACGTGCAAAATGGGCAAGAGAGCGAGAAGAGAAAAGATTAGAGTATGCAAGATTGGCCAAGAGAATGCAAGAAAGTGGGAAATGCAAAGATTAGAGATTGCAAGAGAGGCTGAGGAGAACGAGAAGGCATTGAAACGAAGGAGAGAAATATATGCAAGAGAAATGAAAGAGGCTCATAGGGAGAAGAGGGAAAGAAAGAAGATACAAGATCAAATTCGTGCGGCCGAAAAACGCATTTCAAAGTTTTGGAAACAACGATTGCAATCAAGAAACGACCAGAATCAGCGAGAAGAGAATGGTTTGAAGAAAAGGGGACAGTAGAAGATGAAGAAAGAGTAGAGTCAACACCCTTTTACACAGACGAAGAAGACTTTTATTTCGAAATACAACCTGAGTTACAGTGAGCATTCGCAGAACGGTAAGCCGTCAAATAGTAAACAGTGGCGGGAGCAATTTCTCAAGAAGACAAAGTGAAGGAGACAAGCATTTTGGGTGGAAATCGCGAAGGAGACAACAAACTCGCTGGAAATCTTGAAGAAAACGAAGAGAAATCGCAGAAGAAGAAGACGAAGCTGAGTCGGGAATAAATCTCAAAATCTCAACGGTTTGAACACGAATTCAAGAACCGCAAACCCAATTCAAATTCGCGAAGAAGGCGAAACAAAGTCAAACTCACGAACCGAAGTCAAAATCGCGAAGAAGACGAACCAAATTCTCGCGAACCAAATTCAAAATTACAAAATCAGACCTGCTTGGCGACGGATAGCAACGGCCTGGCGATTGTAGGTAGACAACATCTGACAAAGAAATGGCGAAGGCGACGACGACAAGGCAATGAAGCAGCGAATCGAATTTGGAGGTACAGAGGTGTCAGAAGTGGTGAAAACGGAGGAGACGGCGCAACAAGATTCGTGAAATCACGAATCTTTGATCGATTTGGTTTTGTCCTGTAAATTGCAAAAAAAAAAAAAAGCGTGGTGGGAGACAACAAATCGATCGATGAATTGTCGAAAAAAAAAGATGGAAATCGCGAGACTCGATTTCAAGAAAAAAAAAATCCGCCGCCTGACCGAATCAAAACTGTCGCCTACCTAAACCCGGTCCACCTAATACGAATCGAACCTTTTCTGTTCCAATTCTTATCGTGTGGAAAAAAAAAGAAGAAAAAAAAGGAGGAAGGAGTAGAATTTGCGATATGAACAATGAGGGGAGAGATGAAGAATCAGGAAGAATAAGGATAGAAGAAAATAATTAAAAATAAAAAGAGAAAAAGAAAAAAAGAGATCGGCAGCTAGGGTTTTGAGGTGATAATGGGTGCTTTTTTTTGTTGAACGGGCTGTTGTGGAAATTTTGGGCCAATTCAGCATGGGCTTAAAAGGTATATTCAGAATTCTAGCCTATTGCTCTCAAAGGGAGAAGAGAAGGTGTTGGACTGGGCTTGATACGATAGTTCAGGCCCATTATTTTTCCAAACAAATAAATGAAGAGATTCAAGTTCTAGGCCCGTTGTGCTGCCATCTCCGTCCATTGCCACCGCTGCCGCTCCGGCCATGCAATTGTCGAAGAAAAAAAAAGAACTTTTATATTTCATTTTTGTATACCCACCTTGAGGGCAAGGTGCTTTAAAAGGGAGGGTAATGATAATAATCTCTAGGGTGTTAGTTACAAGGTGGTTAACTAGTTAGGAGGTTACAAGTGGTTAACTAGTTAGTTCCATAGCCCTATATAATGTACTACTCATTCACATTAATGAGGAGAATGATCATTTGTGAATCAATTGAGTGCGGGGGTGACCCTTTGATAGAACTTGGTTCTATCATAACCTTAGTACTCTAATCATACTTATCCTAAAAGTAGGCAAACTACATTTTCTTTTCACCAAATAAATGGGTGTTATCCCAAAATATCTAGTTCATTGCTATCTCATTAATGCTATCACTATTCCTTCACATCAAAAGGCACATCTCCATCTGTTGAATTATGTAAACTACCAATCAACCCAAAAGATTAAGCTGATAGGTTAGAGGTAAATTTAGTTATATCAACTAACCCTCCTCTTCACATGTGGACTTAGAAATTTTAGAAATGTTCTATAAGTAGAATTAATTTGAACCTTCTGCCGTGATATCAAATTAGAATGTGTAGGCATCCATCTCGAAACCAATTGGTAATGAGAGGAGTAGCCCACCTATCTTTTAAATGCTAGAAATTTTCCATTATAATTCTATTGTTGGCAGACAAAAACACACGGAAGAATATATTCTTATTCTTATGCCGAGAAAGGAAGTCGCTCAAGAAGGAATGTGTGGAATAAACACGGTGAGAATTGGAGATACAATGGAGGTCAGGTGAGATTATTTGCAGTGGCGCAATTTAGAATAAGAAAATAGGATTTTTTTTTTTTTGTCGCTCTGATACCATGTTGAATTATGTAAACTGCCAATCAACCTAAAAACTTAAGCTGATAGGTTGGGATAAATTTAATTATATCAACTAATAGCATCAAAATTGACATTGCATTTTTTTTTTCTCATTTCTGACAATGCCTTCTTTTTTTTTTCACTCTTTAATTTATGTAAACCCTCTTATTTTTTTATTTTTTTATTTTTTTGTCAACTCTTCCATCTTCCAACCTTTTTCTTCCTTTTTCTCAATGTTTTCTCCTCCGTCACTAACACATGAATCTTCTTCTCCAGCCACCTACAATGTCTATGGTTTCGCTTTCTCATCCATCCAGGAGGGCATAGTCGCTTTTCACATTTCTTATGCTTTCTCAACACGTGTTTTTCGATTGCTTCTACATTTTTGTTGCTCAGTCTCTTCTTCTTTCGCCTCCTTTTGTTTTACTCTTTACCTTGTTTTCGACGCTTTGTTGCCATCCCTTGACTTCTTACCCACTTTTTCGGTTGTATTGTTGTTGATTTCGGTTTCCTTCCTATTATCATTCTTTTATCATTCTTTGTTTTGTTCCACCTTTAGCTTCTATGGTCTACTCATCTTCATTTGTTTTTGGTATACCTTAGACTTTCTTGAATTCTCATCAAAGTTAGTTTCATTTCTTCCCATGTTTGCATTTGTTTGGTCATAGAGGCATGTATTTCCCACTAGGCTTCCTCACGATACATTGCATGAATGGTTGTCTCGAAAAGAACGTACTGTGATATCACTTTGTTTTTTTTTTTTTTGGAAACCAGGAAATCAAAACTTCGCTCAACTATATTCGGGGTAACCATGACCGTCTCTAGGCTAAGCACCAAGAGACACCAAAGGAATGGAGACACGAGAGATGTCTATAAATTAATGTCACAAGTAGGTTTCGAATCTGGGACCTTGAACGCACACCTTCAAAGCCCAAGCCTTCGACCAATCACTTTGTTAAGACTCATATGATCTTAATATACACAAGAGAACAATAAGATACTCGAGAATATGAAAATGATAAGATACACTATAACACTATTGATATATAATAAAGGTTTACAATACCATACCCTAAGCCTTTCGAGAGAGCTAAATCTCTCTCAATAGCTTTCCGAGAGGGCTGTCTCTCCCACCAAAGTCATTTACCAAGACAATGCCACAAATGTCCTTTTACAATGACCCTAAAATCTCTATACAAAGACACTAATGACTAATTACTATTATACCCTTACATATACTATACTAATATTCCCATGCTACCTTAAGTACTCTATCAAATAGTTAACTACTTGTTTGAGATTGATGTTAGTAGTAGTTGAGTGATAAGTTTGATGTGAAATTTGATGGAGGGTTTAATATGGGGGTTTGATGAGTGGTTGTTTACTACCATATACAAACAAGAGGTTTTTTAGGACAGTTTACCACTCGTGTTGTACAAAAGACAGACATAGCCTTAATGTCTCGATAGAGATATTTGTTTCTGATCTTTTTATATTCTGATCTTTTTATATCTTTTTTGTTGACATAAGATTTTAACATCATACTTATCTCGAAGGTTGGAAAACTTTGCAGTTATTTTAGTTCCTTAATTTTTCACCGTCTCTGCTAGTTTGTCTGCCTTGAATAACCGGCCAATTTATTTTAAGCAAGTTGTTGAATGTTGTATAGCAAAGTGAGATATCTTACTTATATTGTTATACATGGCAATGCTTTGGAACCTTATGTGTTTTAGTGCCGCTCACGTATTGGTATTGTTATACATGATAAATAAATGAAGTAACTTCAGCACAAACCCAAAGCTTCTCTTAAAAAATGTACAAAATTACTCAGAACTATGATTCGACTGTTATTAAAGGTATCATTTCATGAAAAAAAAGGCTCTCATACAAGCTATGGTGTATGCTCTTCTGTGTAAGATACGTCCATATTACAGTCTCATTGTTTCCATTTCTGCATTCTGTTTAGGATGTGTTCTGCGACCTATTATGATTGCCCCTTGGCTCTTATATTTAATGACCGAGCATTTTTTGTAGGTCCAAACCATTGCATCCCTCTGGAGTACATTTTTGGGGACTGCAGTACGGATCCCAAGTGAGGTACTAAAGCAGAGGTTGCAGGCAGGACTCTATGACAATGTAGGTCAGGCAATTCTGGGGACTTGGAACCAAGATGGCCTAAAGGGATTTTTCCGTGGGACCGGTGCCACTTTTTGTCGGGAAATTCCCTTCTATGTTGCAGGCACGGGACTTTATGCTGAATCCATAAAGGTGTGCAAATGTATTTGTTGAATTAGGTTAAACCACCAAAAGCTTAAGCTGATAGGTTGGAGGTAAATTAATTATATCATCTAACAGACTAACACTCCCCCTCACTTGTGGGGTTAGAAATCCTACAAGTGAAATTAATTTTTAAATGGGGGAAAATGATTTGGCAAGAACTTGAACTTATGACCTTCTGCTCTGATACCATGTTGAATTAGGTTAAACCACCAATCAACCCAAAAGTTTAAGTCGATATTTTGGGATAAATTTAATTATACCAACTAACAGAATTTCATCTCCCGACCTCTTTTAAAATACATATTTCCTTCGATAACCCTTTTGATGTAGTTTTGAGAATTAATTTTTTATGATTTTCTTGACAATCAAATATAGTAGGGTCATATAGTTTTTTCGCGAAAATAGTCGGAGTGTCTGCCTAAGTTAGCCTAGACGATTTTAATCAAACAGCTTGAATATATAACTCCACCACCACCCAATCCATCTATCTGGAAAGTGGGACACCAACTTGGCCTAAGACTCATATTAAGTTACCTTTTCTGGATTCTATGCGCATCATTGAGTTGACAACACAGTTTATAAAAAGAATCTCAACCCTTTTTTGGGTACTTTACCCAACAAATCGTTACCGTCCATAGTTTCCCTAAGGCAGTTTCTCATGTTTACTAAATGGAAGAACAAATACAACTAAACGTACTACACTGCATATAAGTACCATCATATCTTCCCTAGAATTAATGATTAGTAGTTTGAATAGTTATTGGAACACTTCTCTATCGTTAAGCTTCTTCCAAATACAATGAAAAATTCCAACCTGGTCATGTTTCCTTCAAAAATAATAGGGTCTATATGTTTAGGAAGAGCCTTCCAAGGGCTATAGCTATCCTTCAATGACGAACCGATCAGAAATTTCTTGTCATTTATGCTATGGCAGAATCTGCCAATTTCATTATCAAAACACCCTAATTAAAGGAGTTCTAGAGCTTCTTACTCCTTATCTCAAAGAGACAATTCACAAAATGAAATAGCATAACCTAACTATCCTTTCTGCCCACGCCAATAACCTCCCGCGAAAATACAAAGTCTCACCCTCATTGATAAGAACCTAATATATATTATAATATAAAGATAATAAAGATACAAGATAACTCAAGTGTTCGAGGTACTTGGACCCTCCCTATCTTGAGATCACTCTGAAGCTCAGATTCTCACTCTGAATACTTCTTAATATATCCTTAATGTTCTTATCCTACTCTTAATAGGATTGACCATTTCTTATCCTGCTCCTAATAGGATTGCTCATTCCTTATCCTACTCCTAAAGGGGTCTTATCATTCACCCATGAGACACACACATGCCAACGCTTAACTACCCAATCCCTGTCTCCTCCTTTCGACACTGCGCATAAACAAACTTCACCGTAGGCGTATCAACTGATTGCAACATCTTTCCAAAGTACCCACTTCTCCTTTGAAACCCTCCCACTTTACAAACCAGGCTCATGTTTTATTTATCAGTGAAATTGTTTTCTGAAAAAAAAAAAACCTAAGCCACTCATCACAGTTCCCCATCAACTAATTTTCTTATATTCTTCTTTATACTATTGTTCTCTATACCTCCACAAAATGAAATCCCTGAGGATCTATTCAAATTCAACACTATCGTTTAGGACAAAAGTTTGGAAAATACTGCCTAGGGCAATGCCAAGCATCCTCTTCGGAAAGGTGGAAGTTTTTCCATCTTTTTAATTACCTACAGTTGGTGATATAATTAAATTTACCCCAATCTACTAGCTTAAGCTTTTAGGTTGATTGGTGATTTACACTATTCAACATAGTAGAAGGTCTTGAGTTCGAATCCCTGTCGTGTCGTTTTTCTCTTCATTTAAAATTAATTCCACTTGTAGGACATTTCTAAGTCCACAAGTGAGGGGAGCCGTTTCCTTCCCATTTATAAATTAATTCCTACTTGTAGGACATTTCTAAAAATTTCTAAGTCCACAAGTAAAGGGGAGTGTCGGTTGATATAATTAAATTTATCCCAACCTACTAGCTTAAGCTCTTAAGTTGATTAGTGATTTACACTATTCAACACTTACATAGCTCGTTTCTTCCCTTGATATCTTAGTCCTCTTGAATATACCTCCAAATGTAAAATACTTGAGGAACTACCGACACTTGTAGCAATAAAAGCCACTCTTCCCATATCGACCATAATATTAATATTGCCTGTAAAAAAATTCTTTCCAAATCGTAAGTAAAGAGAGTGTTGTTGATATTAATTAAATTTATCTCAATCTACTAGCTTAAACTAAGTAGCATGCGCTTTCCAAACCTTCAAGTAAGAAGAGTGCTAGTTAATATAAATTTTTTATTATCCACTTGGTTAACCTCATTATTTAATTTTGTGACTTTTAAAAGGTTAGAGTTTTGAATCTCTTATCCTATTATTATTTTTTTAGTTCAATAATTTGTAGGATTAGAATTTGATCCTGTACTTTTAGGTCAAAGATACAATGTCTTAAGTGGTTGAACTATCTTAACTTTAAGTTCATAACTCACCCATTCATTCAGCTTTACCTATAATTTACTCTAGAAACTGGTTGGGCATATTGACAAGTCTTCCTTTTCTGTTTGTTCAAAAGGCTGCTGAAAAACTCCTATCACGAGAACTGGAGCCGTGGGAAACATTTGCAGTGGGAGCATTGTCAGGCGGCCTAACGGCTGTCCTTACTACACCTTTTGACGTGATGAAGACAAGAATGATGGTAGCTCAAGATCGGTCAGTTTCGATGTTGTTTATTTTCATTTCTATTCTTCGCCACGAGGGTCCCATCGGGTTGTTCAAAGGAGCAGTGCCCAGATTCTTTTGGATTGCTCCCTTGGGTGCCATGAACTTTGCAGGATATGAACTGGCAAGGAAAGCAATGGATAAAATAGCAGCAGCTGGTTCTGGTTAGAATTATCACCTCTTTTTTGGATCATATGATATATATACCTTCATAAGGCTGCAGTTTAGAGGCATCTTGGCCACGTAAACCCGCACTCGGGTTGTTTCGGGTTTTCTTGTTCCTCCATATATACTGTTGCAGAAATCAGTTGGATTTTCATCTCCCAGCATCACTGCCAGATGTTTCTTTCAATTGAACTATTTACTTTTCATTTTCCTGTGGACATGCTTGAGCTTTTTACAGTCTCACTCCGGAAATTTAGATTGGTACAAATGTATTTTGCTTGATATAACATTCTACTTCTATTTGAAATAATATATGTACTTTGATATACATGTTTATGTTATTTTATGTTTTGTAGTATTTTTTCTCTCTAAATTTGTAAAGGGAGAATTGCACAAACTACCATGTTTGTAATAATTTGATTAATCATATCTCATAAAATTTGATCATCGTTGCAATTGATTCATTTAAAGCTAAATTTGAGAGATTCTTTGTCCTATGAATTTACATAACACAACTCTACGGTTAATTTACACTTTGGTTTTTTTTTTTCCTTCTATTTTTCTGGTCAGGGCTGGGATTCGATTGATGCCTGAAGATGTTGAGCCGTTGCGTCAGGGTTGGCTGCTCCTTCCGCCGTCAATCTAGTCTCCAACGACAACCGATCAGTGGCTGTTGACTCTTGGTCCACAAACTCTAATTGCGTTTCTTCCAATTTTTGGCTTGCTTGCATGTATTTTTGGAAGGAAGAACAATCGTAAATGGTTTTGGAGAATATTGGGGAAGATTTGATAGTTTTTTGGATTAATTTCCTAAAACTCAGAGAAATAAATCAAGCCACAGGGCAAGAGAGATGAGCAGCAGAAGAATTCGATATTTTATCAAGAAAGAATAACCAATATATACACACAAAGTGACAATAATTGTTAGACAAAAATCAATGAAACAAAGACATGTGTACACGGGAAAATAGAATGCATAAGAGATAAGGGACGACGTCGTTTGAAGGAGCATCAAATTGAGCAGACGACGTCGTTCTGTAGAGGCATCTTTACATTCCCCCTCAATCGAGAGGGTGTTTCAATCACTCTAAGATTGTTGCGAAATAGAAGAAATGCAGACAGAGGTAAAGCTTTTGTGAGACCATCGGCTAATTGCTCGGAGGAAGGAACATACTGAACGGAGACAGCCTTGGCAACTACCTTTTCTCGAACAAAATGAATGCCTAGTTCAACGTGCTTACTACGAGCGTGGAAGACAGGGTTGGCAGCCAGTGCTAAAGCACTTTGATTGTCACACCATAGAGTTGGAATTGATGAAGAAGCAAACCCAATCTCAGTTAATAGTGAGTGAACCCAAGTGACTTCTACAGTAGTTTGAGCTAAGGAGCGATATTCACTTTCAGCACTTGAACGAGCTACCACATGTTGTTTCTTGGATGACCACGAAACTAAGAAGGAGCCAAGGAACAAGCAGTAGGCAGCAACTGAGCAACGATCATCAATATTGCAGGCCCAACCTGCATCTGTAAAGGCCGAGATTTGAGAGTTTGATGCTTTGGTAAAAATAGACCATGTTGAGCTGTGCCTTTCAAGTAGTGAAGGACCCGTTTAACTGCCGTCTAATGGATATCAGTAGGATGTTGCATAAACTGGCTGAGATAATTTATAATGAAAGCAACGGGTCGAGTGTGTGTAAGATATTGCAGCGCACCGAGAACAAGGTGGTATAGGGTGGGATTGGACATCGGTGATCCTTGGAAGGTAGAAAACCGTTTTCCAACAACTACAGGTGTGGAAGATGGCTTAACATGAGCCATGCCTGATCTGTCAAGTAAATCATGAATATACTTAAACTGAAGAAGGTGCATCTCATTTGTTGTCCGAACAACCTCAACACCAAGGTAATATGAAAGAGATCCCATGTCTTTGAGAGCAAAGCTGTTACTAAGAAGAGTCACAAATTTTTAACCACTGAAGCAGAACTGCCAGTAACTAATATATCATCAACATAAATTAACACAAATACAATCACAGATGATTGAGAGAGGAAAAAGGGAGACGTATCAGCCAAAGAATTCTTAAACTTCCATCTTAGAGAGTGCTTTTGAGTCGATCATATCATGCTTTAGAAGCTTGACGAAGACCGTAAATGGCTTTGTTAAGCTTGCAAACATGGTTAAGATGAGCAAGGTCAACAAAGCCGTTAGGTTGCTGCATAAAAACATCTTCAACAAGTTTCCCATTCAGAAAAGCATTGTTAATATCTAATTGGCGAACATGCCAATCATTCATCATTGCTAAGGATAAGATAACACGTATAGTTGGAGCCTTGACAACATGATTGAATGTCTCATGAAAATCCACACCTGGAATCTGATTAAATCGTTTGGCAACAAGTCTGGCCTTGCAACGATTAAGAGTTCAATCAGCCTTAAGTTTCACCTTAAATATCCATCTACTACCAACAAGTTTTAGATTAGAAGGAGGTGAGACAAGTGTCCAAGTGTTGTTTCATTTGAGGGCAACTATTTCACCATCCATTGCAGCTAGCCACTGGGGAGATTTTAAAGCTTCTTGAACATTTCTAGGTTCAGAAGGAACAAAGGATTCAACAACACCAAGCATGGACGTAATAGTTTTTGGTTTATGAATGCCACTTTTAGCACTGGTTTGGATTGGATGAAGCGACGGGACAAGGGAAGTTCACGTAGGACGGGGGAGTTAATAGTCTTAGTTGGTGAAGGAGGATAGGAAGGTACATGAGGTGGAAAGTGGTCGATCATGGGTGACGATGGATGGGAGGTACAGGTGCAACATGGTGAGGGCAAGCTTGAGAGATGTCGCGAGGGAAGGATGGTGTTGCAGTAGGGGAAACCAAAGAGGGGCTAGACTGATCATGATTAGATGTAGATGGTCTGTTCTGAGATAATGACAGAGAGGGAAAAAGTATGGTAGAATGCTTCCGACCAATATATCAGAGGTAAAGAAGCTTTATCTAGGAAAGTAAGACCCATTTCGACAATATGACGATGTTTCCTTTCAACCACACAATTTTGCTCACTGGTGTGAGGACATGAGTATCGAAAAGTAATACCATGGGAGGCAAGGTAAGGAGAGAATGTTCTAAATTCGCCACCCCAGTCAGATTGGAGAGTTTTGATTTTTCGAGGGAAAATCGATTTTCTACTAGATTTTTATATTGAATGAAGGAAGAAAGTGCCTCACTAAATGTGTGTTAACCGAGTATAGTCATCCACAAAACTAATATAGGAGCGAAAATCTGAAGATGAAGCAATGGGTGGTTGCCCCCATAGATCACAGTACACAATTTTTCAAGAGGAAAAACAGAGCGTGAAAGAGATCGAGAGAGAAAGGAAATTGATGAGATTTCCATATTGACAGGCATCACAAAAGAAATCGTCGAGAAACATGATAATTACACAATTTCTGACCATTATTAACTATATTAGTTGAAGCATGGCCAAGACAATGCCAAATCGACCAAGAAACATTACAAGATGCAGAGAAGACATAGGGAGTGGATAGACCAAAGGAAGTATGAGACTCATCAGTACAAGACATGGACACATTATTGGAGGAAGTAAGACTAGCTGGAGACTGAGAGGACTAGAGTTGATATAAACCATCTTTAAGTTTTCCTTGCAGCAACATCTCTTTGGTTTCAATGTCCTTCACAAAACATGAGTTAGGATAAAACTCAACAATAGCATGATTATCAACAGTTAATTTGGAAATACTGAATAGGTTTCTCTTAATTGTTGGAACATGTAAAACATTATTTAGAGCAACAGAAGATCCATATACAGTATCAGACTTATAACACTATGTCCAACATTAGTAATAGGTAACTTGAAATCCATCACCAACAGATTGAGATTGTGAACCAATGTAAGAAGAATAGGAGAAAATATTACCTAGATTAGAGGTAATGTGGTTTGTAGCTCCACTGTCCGCAATCTATCGTGGATCATTTACAACTTCTGGTGCAACAATGTAAGCAGAGGAGCTGACATTTCTCTGATGAGATCCAGTAGGATTATGACTGCTGATCCCTCGAGGATTGTTAAAAGCCTCTCGAACCTTTGAAAACAGAATGGGGAGATGTGGCCATCTTTTTTACATAGTTGACAATGAAATTTGTTGGTAGGGGAAGTAGAGGAAGATGAGTCAACTGTATCACTAGAGCTTTATGAAGGAGTATCACGACTATTCCCATACCGACCACCTCGTCCTCTAGCATTGCTAGATCCCCTGAAAAAAACGACCTGATTGATTACCTCTGCACCACCGGAGTTATGTTTTCGACCAGAACTCGAACGATTCTGGGAACGATTCGTTCCTTGACGATAGGAAAGGTTGGCAGACAGATTAGTGAGAGTATATAAACTAGACAAAACGTACCGAGACAAGGTACCCTCAAATGTATCAAGAATGGAGTTGAATTCAAGCAATAACTCAAACTCCATGTTCTCAATGGAGCAAATAATAGGAATATACTCTACATCTAGACTTGCTAAAATATAAGAAATCAAGTCATCTAAAGCAATTGGTTTACCAGCCAGCTGGAGAGCCTTAGAGGTTTGTTTCATAACGTTCAGATAGTCAGACATTTTCGAGCTTCCCTTTCTGGTCCCTTGGAGAACAACACGAAGTTGATTGATACGAACCTTGCTCGAGGCTCTGAAAAAATCTTTCAGAGCTTTCCAAACCTCTCTAGACGTCTCAAGATTCACCACACCTGCTGCTATAGCCAGAGACATCGAACCAAATAACCATCCACAGAGAGCTTGATTAGTGACTCTTGACTCTTCAAACAGAAGATTCGACTCCCATTTTCGGTAGCAACTTCAATATAAGGGCTCGACATTGATTTTGTACCCAACACATAGCCTTCGACACGCTGACCACGAAGAATCGCAAGAATCATTCCTCTCCATAGGAGATAATTCTTATCATCTAGTTTTACAGAGAGAGTCAACCTAAGAGGATGACCAAAAGACAAATTGGGTATACCTCCTAACGCCACTTGATTGATTGGAGTGACAACGTGAGGTACACCGGACGATGATGAGCTATCTGCCATAACTCTTATAGCAACTCAGAGAAATAAATCAAGCCACAAAGCAGGAAAAGAGAGAGATGAGCAGCAGAAGAATTCAATATTTTATTAAGAAAAAATAACCAATATATATACACAAAGTGACAGAATTATTTTTAGACAAAAATTAATGAAATAAAGACACGTGTACACGGGAAAACAAAATACATAAGAGATAAGGGACGACGTCGTTTGAAGAAGCATCAAGTTGAGCAGACGACTTCGTTCTGTAGAGGCATCTTTACACTAAACAACGCCTCTCATTTAAATTTTCCATTTTCTTAAATAAGAGAACAAAATAGAACATAGAGAGTTAAGTTTGTTGACTTTTAGTCAAAATCTTGTTAGAGAAAGAGATTTTGTTTAAACGTTTTAAAAAATAAAAAATAAAACGTTTAATGGAGGGGTGTGAGAGAGAGAAAGGGAGGTTGAAGACAAAGTACAAGTAGAATTCACCCTTTCTTTTATTTTTTCTAAATGACAATTTTATCCTTTTTCTATTTCACTTAAATTTGATATAAGTGTTAATTGCAATCATGTAAAAATTGATCAAATTGAAAGTTTAGGATATGATCGATACAAATATCATATTTTAGGAGTGATTTGTGTAATATTCTCAATTTTAAATCTAGTCTCTATATTTTATATAAAAAACACAATAAGGATTTTTTTAGGGGTTTTTGAAGTATAAAAAAAAAGCCAAAAGAATTTCATGTATAGTAAAGTTCTGAAAATATCTCCCACATAAAAAAAAAAAAAAAAAACATTTTTGTAAAATGACCAAAATATCTTCACCTCAATTGGTTCAATAGATAGTTTCAATCAGTTTAGCTAAAAGCCTTCAAACAATAGTTCAGCTTCACCTGATAGCTTTCAATAAGTGGTTCAATTGATAGTCTTCAATCACTTCGTCTTCTATCAATTTTATGGGTAAAAATTGAAAATTTTGAAAAACGAATGAAAACGTACTACGTATAAATTATTATTCTTTTTAAATGCTATAGTTAAAATATGCGAATCAAAGGTTGCAATGCGTAGTAATTTTCCTATTTTTAAAAATAAATTTGCAATCACTATTAATTTTTTTCGATTTGTGGATCGAACTCGTAACGTACGATTCAACTAGATTACCATAAAAAAAATGAAATAAACGCAACCCTTTTAAAAGTCACAATAATTAAAAATTGTTCACTATTCAATTTCCATTTCTCTCGATGTTAATAATTTTAAGTTAAAGTAAAATTTTAATTACTTTTAAATTTTGTTTCATTTTTGATAATAAATGTCAGATTTTGAATTTTCAAATTTATACTATTTTGATGGATTTTGATTGATATTAACGAAAATTGATATTAATATAATTTTAAACAAAAGGTAAAATATTTCCAAAAATATAAAGAGAAAGATGGTAGCCTTCTGAGAAAAAAATGGCAATTAAATTTAAATAAAATAAAATAAATTTAAAAATCTATAAATTAAATTGAATATTTAAAAGTTTAATAAATAAGAAAAAAATCTAATTTTAACCAGAATTTTAATAAAAAGATGATTTTTTTTAGTACACACCCGAGGAGGATCACAAACCCACTTTCAGGATTGAACCTTTGACATTGGTATTGAACTGAATTTATTTTTTGACGAGAGGCATTCAAACTGGATTAAAGAGAACGGTTTTTTTTTTTTTCAAAAAATTATAACTTACCGAACTAATTTTAAACTTTCTTTTTAAGTACTGAAAAAAATTTGAGAAGAAACAAAACTCAGAAAAATGAGAAGAAAACGGTATTTTAACCTTTATGTTTTGTACAAAAAGAAATGAAAGAACCAACCCTCAACCGACTGATAAGGCCAGAAAACGTAATCTCAAAACCAATAAATTTCTTTTAAAAAAATATTTTCCATGATAATGTATACCTCAATTTATCTGGAACTCTCACAACATCGTTTCAAGGTAAAAATAAAAAACTCAGTTTCTCTAATCAATTTCGCCACCATAATTTTGAAAGCAAATGCAACCAAGTTGCAGAGGAATTGTCTACTCTGTTTTTATTACTGACCAAACATCTGCAGCAAAATCAAGTCCCGGAATGTTTGTGAAAATTTGGCGCACTTCAACCATTAATTTGCATTCAATATCCCCAGTAGTCGTTTCGGATTTCATCGTCGAATTTCTTCCTCAGCTCGGGATGCTTCTCGAAGTATTCATCAGCAGTCATGGTGCAGATCTTTTTCTGGTGAGAATAAGTGGCAGTGAGGGACTCATTTCTAAAAAAAATAGTATATGAATGAGGATTTTGTTGTCTATTACCTTCAATTCTTGAACTTCAACAATCTCCTTCTCCAACCGCTCAGACTCCTTTAGAGATTTTACTTCAGCTTCCTTTAATTCTACCAGCTGCCACAAACAATAAATGAAGCACCTATCTACCTACCAGAGAAGTTATAAATAGATCTCTACCATTTACTTACCAACTCATCAAATTTAGGTTTGTACTGTGGAGTCACCGTGTCTACAAATTTGGGGATCTCAATGCCTACAAAACAAGGTCAAGAAAGGAATCATCAATCATAATGACAGGTCTCTATAGATAGTCAAAGTGATATTAGTCAAAGTGATATTTGTACCTCACTGGATTCTATGTTTCCCTTTCACATTTAGTTACAACACTTTTAGTAATTATTGTATAGCTGCTATTTTGCTACATGAGAGCCTCAAAAGAAGCCCGACCGTAAGATATCTTGTGAAAGGAGATCTTTGCATCCTTAAAGAGTTGTTGAGGTGCATAAGCTAAGACTGTAAAGTAAAGCTACGTAGTCTTTAAAGAGTTGTAAGGGTGTGAAGCTACAAATAAGAGTTTATATGGTAGAGGTTCCAGAGCTTCGTCTATCTTTATATAATTCTATATTACGAATAAGCTCTTCTTTTGATTGACCTACTTGCAGGTAAAATGTTCCCTGGTTTGTATGGACTATCTTTTTTGTATACCCTTTGTATCTTCTTTCATTTTTTCCTCAATAAAACATGGCTTCTTTTATATATATGAGACCATGGTTAGTCTGTGCTGCGATCTTAAAGACAATGTCTGGGTCTCATTCTATATATGGGAGATGAGAGGAGAAAAGCTAAATTCATGGCCAGTCCTATTATTTAACAAGCAGGACATTACAACAAGATTTAGGGTCCTATTTTTTTTTAGAAATAAACGAATGAATGACTGAATTTCAGTAGATTGTGGCAGCAAGGCAGTTTTGCCACACAATACCCTATCACGTATTTAGAACCCTATTAGAACAAGGGTTTCAAAAGACTTTAGCTTACACGTGATAAAAGGCCAATTGTGTTCCAATAGAAACAATATACTGTAAATATTCCGACCTCTGGATTCAGTAATAAGATAGTGTGACATTCATTGAGCTAAATGGGTCGCTTAAAAATTTAGTGACAGATTTTCCAATGTACCCCAGCCGTCTACATCCAAAATCTAAAATTATACAATGTACGTATATGATCATGGTTCCCAAAGATAGCCTAGAAAATTTATATTTGAAAACCCAAATTAGAGAAGCATCACAGGTAGGCCATGCGGTACTAATATCGTCCCAAACACCGTGATAAAAATTTAAGAATGAACTTCAAAACACAAGTGATCAGAAGCATACTATCGTAAGCCTCTTTGTACATGTCCACCAAGCGAGATCCAACTCCCTTTCTATAATACTCCCAGTCTATGGGCTCTGGTTCCTGCATAGAGATAAAGAAATTATAATAGGGCAAGGAAAAATTTGAGCAAAGTAAATAAGGCAGCCCAGTAGAGTACTTAAAAAAAAAAACCCTTCCCTCACGAGAGAATTTTAGTCTATATATGGCCACACAATCATGAGTATGTTTTCTTCATTTTCTTCAAAACTGGAAATTGGAGCTTTGCCCCACTATACCAGAGGGCACCCATGCCCGGTCTAAGGCTTGTACTGAAGAGACATTTAGAGATGGAAGAATTAAGCTTGCTCATAGATTTCGGACTTGGAACCTCCAAAGAAGCATATTTGGAGACACCAAGCCTCTGCCATTGAGGCTGCCCCTCGGGGATTAAAAGTAAATTATTATCATCATCAGTATGAACTTTTTGACTAGAAAAAAAAAACACAAAAATTAACACGGCCATCTTTATGAGCAACGGATTAGGCTTCCAATTACACTTCCTACTTGAGCTTGCTCATACGAGAGTGAATTATGCCAATAACTGATAGGAGAAGTATTAATATCTTACTACTTGAGCTATGCTACACACTCCCAATTGCACGTAAACTGTATGCAAAAGATATTGCCATATCTGATACCAATAGATATGCTTTCATTTTTAAAGAACATGTACATTGCCTAACCAATTTAACCAGATACATAAGAATTGCTGCAATAATGAATCACATATCCTGTTCCTACCATGTAATGCATAGTTACCGGATCCAAACAAGTTGAAAATGTAAACGAGAAACATTTTTGTTATTTAAATTCCTTTATACTCGAAACAGTCTTCCTTAATCATACCACACCTAAATCAACATTCCTCTCTTTACAATCCACAAACAGCAAAATATTACGATTCTCAGTCAGTAATACACCGATTAAGAAAAATAACACAAGATTCAAAAGAAATAAATATAAATTAAACACAACTACAGAAAAATCCCCCTAAACATCGTTCAAATAAAAACAATCTCGAACATTCAAGGCAAACAAAAATGAATTCAGAAGAAAAAAAAAAGATCTATCAGCCAATGAAACACAAAAAGAAGAAAAAAAAAACAAATGGAGAGGATTTCGAATTTGCCAAACCTGGCTAAACTTGGTCTGAAGGGTTGAGTTAACCTCCTCGAAGGCTCGGCGAAGGGATGAGAACTCCTTGCGGGCCTCATCGGAGACCAGAAGCTTAGCCATGCCATCCCAATCGATGTTCTTCGATGCTTTGAAGGCAACATCGGTCACTTTCTTCACGGTTCCGCTCATTTTTTTGGCTGTGATTTTGCAGACGAAAGAAACTCAAATGAAGAGAGAGAGAAATGTCAATTCGTATTGAGAGCTCACAAACTAAAATATGGGCGACTGTTCTTCTCTTTGTTGGGCCGCTCGGCCCACCAATAGACTTTTGGGTCAATGCTGAGATCCACATCGTAAGCCCAATATCAAAGGCTCGCTACACACAAATTTTGGAAGTTGTTATCGATAGATGATTTTTACTGCTAATCAGTTTTTTTTTTTTTTTGAATACAAATTTAGAAGGGAGACAACAAACCTTTCATAGAGAGTTAAAATACTGGCGTTAAACTCGAATAACACAAAACAAGAAAATTACTGCGTTTGACCCATTCGTTACTAACCAATTTACTTGATTTACCTAGAACTCGTTCTATGATTTTTTTTTCTTCAAAATTTTGCTATTCATGCAATATTTTTTTGTTTTTTTATATAGAAAAATAATAGATTTTATTGCCAATAACAATTTTTAGTATTCCATTTCAATAACATTTTTTCTTCTAATATTTCACACCAAAATCATTTTGTTCTAACTTTTATTTTTTTTTATCAATTTCATCCAATAGTTTTTAATCAATTTTGTCTAATTGAAACCATCAATTTCATTTGATTAAAGTAATTAATTTGTATACTTAATTGAAGTCATCAATTTAAGTTGATTGATTTTTTTTTTTTTTTTGTTATATTTGAATTTTTCTATATATTTTTTTTTTTGAACTTCATTGATTTTTATTATTATTATTATTAACTATTTGAGAGATTGTTTGATGGGCATTTTTATAAATTAGTCTAATATATATTTAAAACAATAATTAATTCAATAAGAAGGAAAGTTGCACTTAAATAAAGTGTATGTGTCCGAGTGGACAAACACCCACATTGGAAATCTGTTGAACTTAGCTGGTGAGATTCAAATTCTGTTTTCAACTATTTTTTTCAACTTTTTTTAGGTTAAAATATCATTTTGTAGATTATCATATATTGATGCAGAAAAATTGTCAACAGATATCCACAATAAGATTTGTATTACCGATGATGAAAGCCTGAAAAAAAAAAACACTTTTAGGACACACAGGTGTAGTTTGAGCCACAATGCCTCCGATGCCTAAGTCAGTAGGAGATTTAGGACAATAATTTAGAGGATATTATAACTAAAAATGACACAAGAATACTTCGCGTAGCTTAGCTTAAGGTTCGCCCCCTTGGAATGGAGAATGAATTGACTTCTTATAGCAATCGGTTTCGTAACCGTTGGAAACGTCCGTCATTAAGCAGGGTATGAATACCGGCGTAACTCCTAATCGTTACATTTTGGAGGCGTAACGGCTTTGACTCAAGAGTTACTTGACTCGGTCAACCTTTGCAGGTCATCACCTCCACGGGCGACCCCTTAGGGGTGCAACCCTCTCGTTGTAACGCTAGGAAGCTACAGGTGTTCAGCGTCTCTGAGGGCTACTTGGACTTGGTCGACTTATCCATAGGAAAGTCCTAACCTCCATGACCAATTCACTTGGGCTGGCCTACTCGACCGTCCTGGTCAGAGGTCGGCTTTGGACTCGATCAACCCTTACGGGTCGTTACCTCCACGACCAATCCACTCGGGTTGGTCTACTCATTGTAACTGGGGACGCCACGGGGTGCAACGTCTCCATACATTACTTGAACGCGGTTGACTCTTGGGGGAGAGTCCTAACCTCCACGACCAGCCCACTCGGGTTCACCTACTCGTTGTAACCTTAGGACGCTACAAGGTGCAACGTCCTTAAATGTTACTTAGACTCAGTCGACTCGTTTATAGGAGAGTCCTAACCTCCACGACCAACCCACTTGGGCTGAACTACTCGTTGTAACTGGGGACGCCACGGGGTGCAGCGTCTCCATGCGTTACTTAGGCTCGTTCGACTCTAGGGGTGTCCTGACCTCCACAACCAACCCATTCGGGTTGACCTACTCGTTATAACGTAGGGAGGCTATGAGGTGCAGTGTCTCTATACGTTACTTGGACTAGGTTGACTCTTCAGAGAGTTTTGACCTCCACGACCAACCCACTCAGGCTGGCCTACTCGTTGTAACTCTAGGACGCCACGGGGTGCAGTGTCCCTAAATGTTACTTGGACTCGACCGACTCGTCCGCTAGAGAGTCCTGACCTCCACGACCAACCCACTCGGGCTGGTCTACTCGGCGTAACTCCTGATCGTTATCAGCAGATCTAGTTGTTACTTGGACTCGGTCAACTCTATAGGAGCCCTAACCTCCACGACTTTTCCCCCTAAGGGGTGTTCGCTTTCTTTTTCCGGACCCGAGAGGGTAGAGGCTACAATGGTCGTCCCCCAAAGGGTCGAGACCTTGCTTGGCCGACCCCATAGGTGTCAGACTTGCTTGGTCGACCCCCGGAGGTCGCCATGGACTTGGCTGACCACTTGGGGGATCAAGGCCTCCATTTGGCTGACCTCCGGGGGTCGGCGTTGGCTTGGCCAGCCCCCGGGTGGTCTCAACCTTCTTCGAGTATTTCAAGATATTTTGGCCTATAACACCATAATTATTCTTCAATTTAGTTCTTCAACTTTCAAAATGTTTATAAATTAATCCTAGGCTTTTAGATATCTAAATTTAGTATTCAAACTTTCAAAAATGTTTATAGGCTAAATTACATATCTTGAACTTTGAAGTTTTAGTCGATATTTTTCTCTCAATTTTAAAAAGTTTTAAAAATATGAATGATTATAAAATATTTGTATTCATAATTTTTTTTTTATAAAAATAATAAAATTTTGTTTCAAATACTTTATTGTAATTTTTTTTAATGAATACTTTTAATTTATGAACTATTTTTATGAGTTAGTATAATTAATTTATAAATTTTCCTTTAGACTCGTCTCTCATTCTTTCTCTCTCTCTCTCCCACTATTTTCTCCTTTCAACCCTAAATTAAACTCAATTTATTAAGCCTAAATTTGACCCTTTTAAAAAGAATAATTAAAAAAAAATCGAAAACTAAAATTAAACATTTCAAAGTCTAAAGTATAAAAATGAAATAATCAATCAAAATGGTATTTTAACCTTTATTTTTTTTAATAATTTTTTATATATTATATATATGAATTTTAATTAATAAAATGTATGCAAAATCGACTCTAGCTCAGTTGGTAGAGGACTATAGTGGGAACATTTCCTGAAGTGATCCTTAGATCGGATTTATGAATTATTTTTTAGGTTTTATCAAATTATAAACACTTAAACTCTATATTTGACTTTAAACTCTATTTTTTTTTGTTTATATATTTTTAATCAAGGTAAAAATGAATTGAAATCCTTGTTCTATTTTGTCTTCTTTTTTTCTAAGAATGCATGTGGTTTTTTTTTTGAGATTACAACAATTGGGGTGGGGATTCAAACTCGAGACTTCATAGTCTTTCGGTGTTCACTAATACCGTTGAGCTACAGCTCTTTTGACAGAATACATGTGGTTTACTTCTCAATATGCACAAGTTTATTATTAAAAACCGCGCACATTTATTGAGATCTATAATAATATTTATGCCATAAAAGTAAAATGAATCATATTAAGTAATAAAGAAAAAGAATAATGATGTCAAATCCAATATAGATCAGTTGATACCAATAATATCTTAACATCTCGATCAATAATTTAAGTTTTCTCAATATTTTTTGTTATTTGATAGACAGATTAAGTTAATCCTTGTAACTAAGTTTTAACCCCTTGAAATTCAACAATAATTCTAATATATTTTGTATGTCAAGTTTTCGAAATCTTCTTTAATCATATTTTTCATTTTATTCAAATTTAAAACTTAGATATACTTAATTTAACATATACTTGTACATGATATCTAAATTAAATGTTAAACATAATAAAAAATTTCTAATTCATACAAATTTTGAAGAAAAAATAATTAATATTATTATTATACACGAATTCAAAATATCAAAATATGGACCCACAAATTATACAATTAATTAAGTTTTGAAAAAAAAAAATAAAACTCTCTTACACATGAATGTTAGGTGTTACAAAAAAATATTTAATTAATAAAAGTATTAAAAATAGACTAATTTGTGTGTCACCTAATGATGTCAAATAGATAAAATGTAGAGTTTCTCTATACATATACGTAGGGAAATTTTACTCTTTGAAAAACCAACGATTATTATCCTGATTTAAAAGTAACATTTACAAAGTATATGTTACACAATATTTAAAAGACAATTAAGAATATATACACACACACACACACACATATATATATATATATATATATATATTTTTTTTTTTTTTTTTTCACCAACTCCAACCTATACAAGTTTTGAAGAAAAAAAAAACAGTTAAAACTTTTGTGCTGTTGGCAGAAGAATGGATGGTGGGAAGAAAAATTTAAAAGGTGAAATTTGCTTAAATATTATAAAATGTAATTTTTATTTTCTTAATCTTGTAAAATATGTGTTTTATTTTGTTAATTTTGAAAAAAAAAAAGGTTAACATAAATTATTTTTATTATTGACATACTTTCATAACTGTATATGTATTTTTTTAATACATAATTGTTTTTAAGTTAGATACCAAATATTAATATGTTCTACATTTTGTTATTATATAGAATCTTAATAACTATTAATTATAATTAATAGCTTTTCCATAATTAAATTATCACAATCACACCTGATTATCACGAAACCTATTAAAATTATCATAAATCACACATATTTTTCATAGTTATTTTTTAGTTTAATAGAAAGCTTATTAGAGAGATGTTAGAAGTTGTTTAGATTTTTAATAATTGTTAATTTAAAATAATAGACTTGAACAAATAATACTTTTAGTGGAAAAAAACTTAAAAATTGTAATTAGATGGGGGAATGAATATTATATTACTATTTTAAATATTCTATTTTTTCATTAATATAGAGCGAAGAAAAAAATGAAAATAAAACGGCGAGTCTTTAGAAAAATGCTTGAAAAATAATAAATAAAAGTTAACTTAATTTAACCTAATTCCTGCTTCAAACAACCGTTAATTTAACTTAATCCAACTCAAGTAAAAAAAAAAAAAATTAATCCAACTAACTTAACATGTCTACCAAATAAAAATTAACTTAACTCCAGCTTAACACTTAGTTTAATTTAACCCATTTTAACTTAACGGTAATCCATGCACCAAATATGTCCCCAAGGACGTGTTTATGCGGTAAGAAGAGATGAAAAATAAAAGAGGGATCTCTTCTTAACGTGCAGTCAATCAGGTTCTCATTTCGTCAATCACTAATTTATTTTTATCTCTTTCATTTCTTTTTCTTTTCCTACCCGCGGTAATGAAACATGCGGTACGTACATTATTTTTAGAAAATTTTTGGTAGATGACAAATTCTAATATTCTTAAATTAGTTGAAGATAATTTTTAAAAATATTTAATACATAGAAAATTGAAATCTATCCATTTTTATAATTCAAAATTTGTTATATTTGAATTGTATTTTTGCTTTAATTTTGACATCAATATATTTTTTGATTCACGAAAATCCCAATTTTTATTTAACTAACTACAAAATAATTTATAAAATAAAAAAAATGACAACCCATATATTTGTTCTAATGAAAGTATATATGATTTGATCATGTAATTGTGTGCTTTTTTTAACATTAATTTTGCGGAAAATATTTAGCTTTACCTAGAGAATTCACAAAACCCCACTTTCGAAAACACAAATTACTTTAAATTCAAGATATATCAAATAGTTTTTCAATTTTAACATAATTATACATACGACTAGATCCTTTTCAAGCGGTGAATCATGATTTTACTTCTTTTAACACAAATTCATTAAATGACGTAATTTCAGACAAGACACAAACCATAAACGTTAGACGTGAAATAATCTAATTTCAAATTAGTTACGTAACTGACCTATTAGTGGGACCAGTTCGCACCAATGACCTTAACAATTATCACGTCATACTTTGAATTCTATACAATATACAATTTTATTATTAAAACAAAGCAAGCACCATAAAAACTTTGAATACATACTACCATTATGATTTATGGGCTAAATGCATAGGCAAAAATGAGTGACCCCTAATGGTTGAAAGAAAACCCTAGAATGAAGAATCTCTTCACCAAAAGGTAAACAAAACCAAAAAGGCCAACAAGTAGAAAGAAGGCAATATGGAAAGCACAATATAAGGTTTGAATTGAATTGACCCCATGATCATGATCATGATGATGTGTATATGTTGGGTTTTGATTTGACACAATACATGAAGCAAAACAAATAGCTTTGTGTTTGTGGCACACTAGCTGTCATGGAAGCAGCCCATATGTTGTTGCCTCCAAACCTAGCACATACCTTATTCTATAAATAGCATATTATTATTAGTCCACGTGTCGATATATCAATGGATCATAAAATTGTTTAATTACCATCAAACCATAAATTGACTTAATGGTTAAAACAATTTTGAAGATTGAAGTATGATCAGGGGATGTTTGGATGCATATTTACTCGAGTGATTAGAATGATAAGTTATTTTGAGTGAATATAAACAATGATTGTAGTCAATATGTCGTAATTTGGATGTAAATTTTTGTAGGATAGTTGCAGACAATAGCTTGTTTGTATATTTTTATGAAGGAACCACAATTATATCTTGTTTGGATGTAAATTTTGGTGGAGAGATTACATGTGTACTTTTTAAATAATTTATTTGTATGGACAATTTTTATAATAAAATTTGTGTTTTATTTTTATATAATATTTCATTTTCATTAATATTTGTCACTTTATCTTTTCTAATTATTTTATTTTGAAAGTTTATTTTAATAACTAATTCATTTAAATAGTGTTGGATTTTTCTAATTTGAAAATATATTCAATTATGCAATATTCATGCCGAATAATCCACACTGACTACTTCTCGGGCTATTTCTAAAGGTTAGATTATTATTGGTTAAAATATTATTTTGAGAGCAATAATGCCCTCTATGTAGGGATTGTGGTCTCTCCCCCAATTTGTACTATTCTTTTTTTTGATCAATCTATCATATTAGTCATTATATATTTTCAAGCTCCTAAGTCCATTTAAATTGATATCTATAAAAAGTTTGAAGTTAACTTTAATCGAGATTGAATGTAATAATATCTCGTTATTAATACAAACTTCGTCAATCTTAGAAATTTAACATAAAATAAATAGAAAGATGTGTCATGATATAGAAAATCGTTAAGTAAGAACTTTATCCGTTAAAAGAGACGTGTCATAAAAGTTACAGAAAACAGGTGTCGATCGAGTATGTAGAAGAAAACAGAGACTTTAACTATT
The DNA here is from genome assembly GCA_037832605.1 of Cyclanthera cordifolia. NCBI lineage: Eukaryota > Viridiplantae > Streptophyta > Magnoliopsida > Cucurbitales > Cucurbitaceae > Cyclanthera > Cyclanthera cordifolia. The sequence continues at coordinate 4,607 of JBBMEG010008089.1, read as the reverse complement.
AAAATATTATTTTGGTCTCTAGCTAGACTTGAGTTTTGTTTTATTTTGAAATTTAAACTTTCAAATGTCTAATTTTAATACTTAGATCAACAAATTTGTTGCATTTTCATCATAGACTTTCAAACGTCAAATTTAATGCAACTTTAAAAAGAAAAATCTTACAATTAGTCCTATCTTAAAAAATTAACATATTTCTTTATAAATTTTAGAATGTTTACATTTTGTATTTATTTATATTAAAATAATTAAGATATTAATTTCAAATTTAGCATGGAGACTAGTTTCAAACTTTTTTTTATTTGATCTAATAATTTAATAAAATATGAATGGCAAAGTTCATCAGATTTTTTTAATTCAATAATGGGTGAAGGACAGACTCATGACATTTTAAAACTATATACATTTAATTTTATTTTATCTCATAACTTAATACAATTATTAAACAAATATCAAACTACATTTTATGATGCATATTGACATACACAAAAAAAATTGAATGCAAAAAAAATTGAATGTGATTTTGAAATGATGAAATATTATGAATAAACTTTGAAATGATAAGTTATTTTGGGTGATTAGAAATAAAGAATTATTTTGAGTGATTAAAAATTAGTGATTATTTATAGTGAACAAAAAAATGATTTGTTTAAATATAATTGTTGAGGAGGAGTTTGTAGAATCTACATTCAAATTTGAGTGCTTTATCTACCATAGTCACATATTTATAATTAATTTCTTATCAATTTTTTTTTTTGACTACTAGATATTGTAAAATCATATTATTTTCCTTATAAAAATATTCCATGACATAAATTGTTTTAGGATAATTTTTTTTTTTATAAGATCTAGAGTTTTGCTACATACTTTGATAAAATTTTATAAATAATTCAAGAAGTCATTAACATACTAAATAATTTTTAGTTTAAGTCTATATTAAGCATGTGACATGATAACTTATTGTTATATCTACTAGAGAGTGTTTGAAAGAGAAAAATTCTGCCCTATGAATGTGAACTCTTCATGTGTAAAGAAAATTTTTAAGTAAACAGATGAAATGAGAAGAATGAAAGTATTATAATTATCGGTGTTTGACTAACTGGAAATCATTTTCTTTACGATCACATTTTTATTCTCACTCTAACAAATTTTTATTATTTCAATAATTAATTTTTATTCAATTCAAAATTATTTTTATCCTCATCATACCCATTATTTTATTTTCTTCATAATAATATGGTCTAAATACGTATAATCATTCTTCTCCTAATAATTCTCTTCACTACAAACACAAATAATATGTATACTTCCTACTCACTCCTTACTTCTACCTCCATCTCATAATCACTCACATTTTCATTTCCAATATATTAATGACTTCTGAACAAGAAGAGACTACTAAGAGGTTCCATCAAATTCAAGGATAAAATTAGAGAGCACTACTGCTCTCAATTAAATGATAGCCAAATACAATTTTTTAGGATCAAACTTGTGACGTGGTGTTGAACTAGATTACTACCAAACAATGAAAACAACACCCCACCAACCCTTTCGATAACAATAAAATTAAATCTTTGAAATTCATAGAAATAAAACATAATTTCCTTCTACTAATTTAAAGTAAATATGTAATTTAATCTTTATAAATTTCTTGATTTCTCAAAATATCAATTGATGTTCATGTGCACTACCACGAATTTAAATAATTTTAAGTGTCTATGTGCACAAAATATAAATTTCTTTACGAAATAGTAGCATTATTTTATCATATCATATTTGATTGTTATCAATGTAATTTGTAAGATATTAAATCATAGCTAGGTAAGATAGTCTCTGTGAGTTAAATTCATGAAAAACTTACCAAATTAGTTAAATCTAAAAAATAATTAATGAGTCACTATCAAAAAAATAACAAATATAATCACTGTATTAATGAGTATTATCACGTAGATTCTTATAATACAATATTTATAGTATAGTATTAATAATTAGATATGCAAATATTTTAAAATTTGACTATTATATAGTACATTAACAACACTTTTTTTAAGTGTAGTACCATATTTTCATATATTTTAATAATAAGCTAGGTGTACTTTGGTGAGAGCTCCATTTTAGTCTCTAACATATCAAAGGCTATGTGGATTTATGTTTGCCTCTCCTTCATGCTGCCTCCCTGTGCTCATTCACCTTGGCCCTTTCTGTTCTTTGCTTTCATTGTGTTTCTCATTTGTCAACTTCTTGCTTTTTTTTTTTTTTTTTTTTTTTTTTTTCTTCAAATTTTATTATTGATTCTTGAAGATTTTGATACTTTAGATTTGGGATATCTAGGCATTTAGATTTTCATGTGTATACACTGACACAAATAAGTAATAATGTTGTCTGCAAATATTTCATTCCCAAAAAAAAAAAAAAAAAAAAAAAAAAACTATGAAACATGGTTGAGACATTTGTTTAGCACTATTATATTTATGGTCCCCTATTTATTATTTGTACTTGTGTTTTTGAAATATAGTTTCAATTATAATAGTTTTCTATTATACATATAAGAACTTTATTTTTCATTCAATTTTAAGAATTATATTTTTCATATAATATAATATTATATTATGACACATAAAATAATTAGAGACATTCTATATAAAGATAATTATATGTTTTTTGTATATTTTTTTAATAAAAAAACCCAACTCAATTAATATAAATATGGTACAACCAACCGGAGCAATAAATTATTTCAATATCATTTGAATGATCATAAATTATTTGAATTCTGTATCCTAAATTTTGCAAAACTAAAAAAAGAAAAGGTTTATCTAACAGAAATGGCGAGCTTGGAAGATAAAATAGAAATCTTTATTAATCAATAAAATATATGCAAATCTTTTTTTTTCTTTTTTTTTTTGGTTTTGTATTTTAAAGATAAAAGTTTCTCTAGGCAAATGAGATATGAGGTTTGTTTTCTCTCTCTCTCTATTGTGTAGAGAGAAGCATTCTCTTAAGGCTGAGAATCTCTACAAATTTTTTTGTGAGCGTTTAGGGCACCATGATGTGCGTTAAATGACTTAAAAAAACTTCTTTAAGAAGTTCGTTAATGGGCCGTAAGAGGCTTCTAGGGAAGCGAAGGAAAGGTAGCTCGATTGAAGTCGAGGGGGGTAACAACTAATGGTTTTTCGTGAGCTCTCTTGGAGAGGAAGGTTGAATAGAGGCAAAGGAATGAGGAAATGGCGAGGAAAGGCTTCTTGGAGTTGTTTTTGTTGTCATTCAATGGAAGTTCTGGGGGAAGTTCTCGTTTGAAGGCTAGGAAGAATTCGAAGGAGTCAAGGATTTGGGCGAGGAAAAAGTCCATTCGACAAAGGTAAAATTGTTCCCACAAAAGAGTTGAGAAAGAGAATGAAATAGGTTATGCAGAAAGTGAGGAAGGCGTGGGTTTGAACTTTCGAAGCTCTTCTAATGCTTTCGCCGTCAACAAGGATGCTAGTACTTAATGTCAAAACTTTTGTAGAGCTTTCCCTTGCATTGATGGTAGTGTTGCAAAATATTGAAGCCATTCGGAGAAAGAGAAATGATATCATGGACGTGGTGGAGGGTGTCAACTCGATGGTCATGCTGTCGATTGAGAAGGTTGGTCACCTAAGCTATCAAATGGAAGGCGTGTCGTGGAGGTGAGGTCCCGTAAGGGTTGACTGAGACCAAAGCTAACCTCTAAGGAGATTGTTCGAGAAGACGGAAACCCACAGGGTTGGCCATGTAGGTTAGGACTCTCCCGTATAAGAGTCGACCAAGTCTAAGTTACAACTAAAACCATTATGTCATAAGGTAGTAGTGGCCGGGAGTTACAACGAGTAGGCTTAGATCTCCTGAGGATAGGCCATGGAGGTTAGGATTCTCCCCCAAGAGTCAATCGAGTTCTAGGTAACAATTTGATTCTCTAATAACCCCAAGAGGTTAGGATTTTTCCCCAGGGTTGAACAGGACCTCTTTTTGGAGCGAGCCGTGGAGGTGAGGACCCGTAAGGGTTGACCGAGACCAAAGCTGACCTCTAAGAAGATCGATCGAGTAGGTCAACCCCAAGAGGGTAGACCGTGGAAGTTAGGACTCTTCTGCGGACGAGTCGACCAAGTCCAAGTAACATTTCGGCTTGGTCAGGATCTATCATAGTTAGAAGGGCCCGAACCAAGATGCCTATTTCAAGTACACCTTGAATGATGCAGTAGTCATAACAAGAAGCTTGTGCCAGATTTTTGGAAAGTCTCGACTCAAAGGCTTTCAAAGAAGGGTCAGCAACTTTCTCCGCACTAGTGTGCAAATTGACCTAGAAAGAGGAAGGAGGTTGTCATAGCTAACTCCCTTATGGATTAGGTCAAACGCTCAACCAATGGCCGCCTCACCAGCGTTGTTGTCTAAAATCACTAATACATGAGCCTTCCATTAAATTGGCTAAGTTAGATGCGTTCTTCAACTTCCCTTCACCAGAAGCCAATTCTCGATGAAGGCGAGCTATGGTAGACAAATTGATAAGCTCCAAGGTTGCTTGGTTTTACAAAGCTAGAGGTCGTTCTAGGATCCTTGTAAAAACTCACAAATATGGAAAAACTCAACACTTGATT
>JBBMEG010008054.1:0-34245 GCA_037832605.1 Cyclanthera cordifolia | reverse complement strand
GGTGACTCCAGGGCTATCCCGAAGGGACATGCCACTCCCGGGTCTCACAAGGTGAATCGTACACATCCGGGGCTACCCTGATAGGGAATGCCACTCCCAGGCCTTCTAATGGGTCACCTGCTCGTGGTTTTATCAAACATATGCATAACGACCATGTTACATGCTTATAACAGAAGTAAACAGTAAAATCCACAATTGCATGATTAACCGGCAAGTAAGCACTCAACATCCTTTAAAATCCATCTAATTTATTCTACACGTGCAATTAATTAGTTATAGAGCTCGCAAGTACTGATAAAATCCCCTTACCTTGGCCGAAAAATCACTAAATTCCTTAAAGTGCTCGAACTACGTGTTTCGAGGCCGTTTTCCAAGCTTACCTAGTCAAACAGGGTAAAACAGTAAGAATTTGGCCTTGAAACCATCAATAACGAACTCGGAACGACGAAAATACCCAAAAGACACTACCCCGACAAATTTCCGGCGAGGTGGACGACTACTCGTGGGAAAACGATCGCCGGCGGGTGAAGCTGACGTGCAACTGGCTTGCGGGCAGGTTCGGGTGGTGCTGGCAGCTTAGGAGCTGCTGGGCAGGTTCAGGTGGTGCTGACAGCTTAGGAGCTGCTGGGCAGGTTCGGGTGGTGCTGACAGCTTAGGAGCTGCTGGGTAGGCCCGGAACACGCACGTGGCTAGGTTCAGATGTAGAGGCTGGCTCGGATCTCCTTTACCAATCCCCGAAGCTGAGTGCGGCGGCAGCGGTTCTTTGCACTAGCGACACGCGGCGAATGTCCGTTGGCGAACTGGGAGGCGCTATTTATTGGTCGACTGAGCGGCAATGACGTCCCCTACTGTGGCGACACGCGGCGAAGATCCGTTGGCAGGCTGGGCGGCGGCGACGTGGCATGTTCTGGCTGGCTGCTCGGAATCCAGGGACAATGCAATGATTGGAGCTCCTCGGGATTTGTGCTTCACGAAAAACAACAGAGAGATAGAGGAGGAGGGTGGCGGGTGCAAGAATTGGGAAATGATGACCTAAAAAGATCTTATTTGGCTTTTATATCTGGAAAGAAAAAATGAGCAAATTACTAAAATGCCCCTAGGGCCGATATTACCAAAATACCCATGAGGTCAAAATGATCTTTTTACCCCCAGTTTTCAAAATCCGACTTCACCCCTCTCGAGATGTGTTTTTAATAAATACGTTTTACCAAAAATAAATTTCAACACAACCCCAGAATTCCCGGTAAGCCCTAAAAAATACAAACTAACCTTAAAATTTAGGGGTGGAAGACCGGGCTGTTACAATGAAATTAAGAAAATTCAAAAATTTGTAAAACAGAGCCATCAAAGGAAGAAGGTGGTAGTTTCAATTGAATTAGGCGAGAGACTATTTTGCAGTGCTTGTAAAATTGAGTGTAACGTAAAAGAAGCTCAAATGGATGGGTTTACAGAAGTTATCTTGAATTGCAATCTGGTCGATATGGGTTTTGTGGGGGCAACCCTTTACTTAGATTAGACAAAACATCAAGGACCAATGGCTTCAAGAAAGGTTGGATAGGGCTTTATGTACAGATACTTTTTGGTTGAGATTTCCTTTTGCCAAAGTTAAGCATCATAATTTTATGAAATCATATCATTGTCTAATTGAAATTACTATTAGTTAAGTTAACAGAACAAAGTTTAAATCCAAAGAGAGGAAGTTTTTTTGTTGAGGAGGTGTGGCTAGCTCATCCAGAGTGTTTTGATATTGTAGCCTCCAGTTGGAGTTAGGCGACGGATTAGGGCAGTGGTAATCCAAATGAGGTTATTAAAGAACTTTCTATATGTGCAAAATGTTTTAGCTCTTTGGGAGAGAAGGAAAAAAATACAGGATTATGAAAATTTTTTTGTAGTGATTCAAAAAGAAATCCTAGAGGCAATTTATAGTATGAAAGACACCCACGAACTCAGACGAAAATATAAAGCCTTTTATTTGAGGAAGAAATTTATTGGAAACAAAAATCGAAGGTGAACTGGATGAAGAGCGGGGACCGCAACACTAAATGGTTTTGTTGTACGCTAAAATATCCCGAAAGACTCGAAAGAGGTTAGGACCCACCTGAAGGACAAACAAGCCAATGCTGACCCCCGGGGATCGACCAAATGAAGGCCTTGACCCCAGGGGGTCGTCCAAGTCTATTCCGACCCCTCCAGAGTTAGCCACGCCCTTTACCGACCCCCCGGGGGTCGGTCACGCCTTTCGCCAACCCCTCGGGGGTCAGCCAAGCAAGTCCGGCTCCCCTAGGAGCCGGCCAAGGAAGGCCTTGACCCCCCGGGGTCGCCCGTTGCAGCCTCACCCTTCTCGGGTCCGGCAACGAGTAGGTCAGTCAAAGTGGGCTGGCCGTGGAGGTCAGAACTCTCCGAAGAGTCGACCGAATCCAAGTAACATTTGGAGGCGTTGCCCGTTACAACGAGTAGGTCAATCTGAGTGGGTTAGGTGTATAGGTTAGGACTCTCCGAAGAGTCGACCAAGTCCAAGTAACGTTTGGAGGCACTGCACCCTGTGGCGTCACCCGTTACAACGAGTAGGTCAATCCGAGTGGATTGGCCGTGGAGATCAGGACTCTCCGAAGAGTCGACCGAGTCCCAGTAACATTTGGAGGCGCTGCACCCCGTGGCGTCGCCTGTTATAACAAGTAGGTCAATCTGAGTGGATTGGCTATGGAGGTCAGAACTCTCTGAAGAGTCGATCGACTTCAAGTAACGTATGGAGGCACGACACCCCGTGGCGTCGCCCGTTACAACGAGTAGGTCAACTCGAGTGGGTTGGCCGTGGAGGTCATGACTCTCTGAAGAGTCGATTGAGTTCAAGTAACTCAGAGACAAGACAATTACACCTCCAAAGGGTAACGGTCAGGAGTTACATCGGTATTCATACCCGGCTTAATGACGAACGTTTTTAACAGCCGACCATTATATCGCCATAAGTGAGCTGCAACGGTTACAAGACCGACTGCTATAAGAGTCAAATCATTTTCCAGTCCAAGGGACAGATCCTAAGCTAAGTATTCTTGTGCCATTCTAAAGTCCTCTAAAATATTCTCTGAAATCTCTTACTGACTAAGGCATCGGAGGCCATGTGGCTCACACCACACCGGTGTGTCCTAATTTTTGCTTTTTTGCAGGCCCTTTCGTCCTCAGTTAAACAAATTCTTACTGTGGATATTCGTTGACCATTTTTCGGCATGAACAGTTGGCGCAGTTTATGAGAACGAGAGAGTGTTCTACCTAAAATGCTAAAATTCAAACACTTTTTTTCTACAAAAGTGTCGAACGTTGAAAACGGCCACCACCACGGTGTCAATAAAGAGTCGAACGTCGAGCACGCTCCGAGAAGGATTGCCTCCAGAGGACATGACGTCATTCATGTCGAAAATCACCCGGATCCTAAGGGTGCGGTAGTCAGGCAAGAACCGGAGCGTGCAGATCTGAAGTTTACAACTTTTGAGGAACAAGTGCAAGGAATGACAGAGAGTTTGAGTCGCCTGGTGGAGTTGCTTCTGCAACCACATCCGGCTCAGACAGTTGATGCTGGGAACCTGCAGCCGCCGCAAGAGGTGGCGCAGCGACAGCCAACCAAGAAAAGGCTGTGGCGGAGAAGTCTGTTCTGTTGGTTCGGGACCCTGCCAAAGGGAAAGCCTCAACCACGGAGGCACCGAAAAAGGTTCATTCCCGACATCAAAAACCAGTCGAACGACTTTGACTTGTTGATAATGATCGGAGGAAGGAGCATTCGATCCACCAAAGGATCGGATCCAGAACAACGGAGTCTTTTCAAACGCAGTCAGTCCGTAGTAGCCAGCCAAGGAGCACCACACGCAGGACATCACCCCACATCTCCCCAAAAACTCCAAGTGCCCGGACGGCGGGATCAGACTTGGGAGCAGATCTTTGGGATGTGCTCAATCATCACCGAAGAGAGACGGGGTGTGACAGAATCAAGGTACAACCTTGGTAGGCCCAACTTCATCTCCTCCAAGATCAATTGGGGAGCATGAAGAAGGCGCATGACCAAGACGGACTGGACCTGGACAGTTTGGTTGCACATGTCGACCCTCCCTTCACTAATGAGATCGTGAAGGAGTCCGTCCCGGCAAAGTTCAAGCTCCCTGCAATCAAGGAGTATAATGAATCTACAGATCCTGTCGAGCACCTGGATTTCTATCGAGCGTGGATGGAACTCTATGGAGTCCGAGAGGCGATCATGTGTAGAGTATTTTTGTTCACGCTCACGGGACTAGCTCGAAGATGGTTCAGACAGCTCAAGCGCGAGTTCATTGCCTCTTTCAGAGAGCTAGCCTGAGCTTTCGTAACCCAATTCCTAGGAGAGCGAGATCAAAAACCGGTCACCCATCTACTAACTGTGAGGCAAAGGAGTCATGAGACTCTCCGGGAGTACATTGCCCGCTTCAACAACGAGGCACTGTAAGTTGAAGGGTACTCCGACAGCACAGCTCTCGCAGCAGTCGTTGCCGAACTCAGGGATGAAAAATATCTGTGGTCGCTAGGGAAAAAGGCTCCACTCACTTATGCTGAGTTGCTACCCATAGCGCAAAAATACATGAGCGCAGGGGAGCTAGTCAACTCTAGATGAGGCACAGAAGGAAGGTGCTCTATTCCAAAGCGCGAGAAGTCAGACACCTGTCGCGAAGCTGACTGCAAGGAATCATGAAAACGAAGGGCGGAAGAGCGCCTAGTGAAAAAAGAGAAGATCGAACAACAGGGGGGGCAGGGTACCCCCTAGCCGATTCGAGAAGTACACTCCCACGGTAATTCTCGTCGAGCATATCTTGATGGAGATTCAAGATAAAGATGAGCTAAAGTGGCCTAGCCGAATTAAAGCAGGGTCCAAAAAAAAATAGAGGCAAGTACTGCCTATTTCACAAGGACCACGACCACCCTACCTCGGACTGCTACGACCTGAAGGAGTCTATAGAGTCTCTCATCCGAGTAGGACGACTGGAAAAGTACGTGGGAGAGGGTGAAAAAAATGTCTGAGACCCCTAGCAAGAAAAAATGAGGCAAAAAGTTACCACGACCGCCGGAGATCAGAACCATCATCGGAGGGTAGGCTGGATGAGAGTCCAACAAAAGTCAGAAGGACAAAGTGAGGAAGATCAGAGGCGCGCTAAGGGGCGAAGAAGTGCGCATAATGGAAGCAGCGGACGAGCAACTTGGCTTTGCTGCTGTTGAGACTGCAGCACTGCACCAGCTGCACAACGACGCCTTAGTAGTGTCCCTGACCATATCCAACATCTGTGTCAGAAGGATCCTCATCGACGGAGGCAGTTCGGTGGATGTGCTGTCACTAAAGGTGTACGATGCCATGAAACTGGGAAGGGAAAGGCTCAAGCCGAACTCGACGCCCCTAGTCGGGTTTGGCGAGAGCACTTTGATCCCTGAAGGATTAGTCGAGCTTCCAGTAACCTTTAGCGAATGGGACACCATAGTCCTGTACTTTGTCAATTTCTTGGTGGTGAACGACAATTCCGCCTACAACGCAATATTGGGGAGACCCATAATTCATGGGCTAAGGGCGGTCGCGTCAACTTACCATCAGGTGATAAAGTTCCCTACTCCTATAGGGGTGGGGCAAGTTAGAGGAGAACAGTTATCCTCGAGGGAGTGCTACCACACCGCCCTACGAGGAGTAGTGGGACTCACTGGGAGTCACTGAAATAAAAGACTGTTGAAAAAGGAGTCAGTGCCAAGTGAGGCCATCAAAGGAACAACACCTGTAGAGGTACAAATCCAACGAGTACCTAGGTTCCAAATCGCCAAGGTCGATGCTTTGGCAAAGTTAGATGTCGTCTATAGAGGTGGTCCAAGGAACAGCACCTGCAGAGGTACAAATCAAACATGTACCTAGGTTCCAAAGTGCCAAGGCCGATGCTTTGGCAAAGTCAAAAGTCGCCTACGAAACCAAGACGGACCAGACCGTTCCAGTAGAGATCCTAGGCAAGCCTAGCATCATTACCAAGCCGTTGCACAAAGTTAGCGAGGCAACCTCTATCTCGCCAGCAACGTGGATGACCCGCTTTCTTGAATACTTAGGGGAGGGGAAGTTACCAGACGAAAAAAAGGATGCCCGACGATTTAAGTTCAACACTTCCAGAAAGTGCACGAAGGCGTCTGTGGAAATCATGAAGGGAAAGTCCCTAGCCAAGAAGTTAGTCATGCAAGGCTACTTTTGGCCGACCATGGCCGAATACTCTAAGAAGTATACTCCGCCATGCGACAAGTGCTAGAGGTTCACTGCCATCCAGAGGCAGCCGCCCGAGGTCCTAACCAGCAAGTGTTGTGGGCGTACTGCACTACACCTAGTACGTCAACAGGCGAAACCTCCTTCTCGCTAGCCTTTGGGTTGAAGTAGTGATTCCGGTTGAGGTAGGACTTTTATCCCTGCGTGTAAAATCTTTTAACCCAACTCAAAATGACCAACAGCGGCGGATGGGTCTAAATCTCCTAGAAGAGAAAAAGGATGCAACCCAGATAAGGGTGGCGCTGTACAAAGGCCGAGCTGCCAAGTACCACAGTTTCTAAGTCAAGGCAATTTGCTTCCAAGTTGGCGACTTAGTGCTGAGGAAGGTGATGCCAGACGCCAAGGAATTCAGCAGTGGAGTCCTCGGGCCGAGTTGGGAAGGACTATACCAGGTCGCCAAAGTGGGACGCCCAAGCACTTACTACCTCGAGGACATGGATAGGAATAAGATTCTCCATCCTCGGAGTGCAGAACACTTGAAAAAAGTACGTTAAATAGAATGTAATTCAAGTTGTTAATGAATAAAGTAAAGTGGTATTTTCTCATTCTTTCAGAAACTTATCTTAATTTAAGTATATTGATATTGTCATAAACTTAAATTGAGGGTAAGCAAGATAGAGAAAGAATCAAGAGCTTTTATTCATTCAAAGTTCAAAAAAATTTGCATTACAACCTAGAGGAAAGACAAAGTTGACAAAGTAAAATGCTTCTAGTAAAAGGAAAGCAACGAAAAAGTCATCAAGGCCCCACGGAGCTGCGCCTACTAGAAGTTGGTTGGTTGAGTCCAGCTTGGACAAGAGCTGTCCTAGCTGGAAGGGTCTGACTTCTTTCAGGCACGCCTTGGAAGAGGCGAAAGTCGTAGCAAGCGGCTTGGGCTGGATCACTTGAAAGTCTAGATTTGAAGGCTGGCAAGGAAAGGTCGCTGACTTTTTCCGCAGTGCTGGAACAAAGAGACCAAAAAAGGGGAAGGAGGTTGTCATAGCTAACTCGCTTCTGAATTCGGTCTAGTGCCCAGCCGATGGCAACCTCGTCGGCATTGTTCTCCAAAATTACAAAGGCAGAAGAGTCTTTCACAAGGTTAGCCAAGTAAGTGGCATTCTTCAGCTTCCCTTTAGTAGAAGCCAACTCTCGACGAAGGCGAGCAATAATAGATAAGTCTTTTTGGCGTGTACTAACAGCAAGACTTTGGGCTGCTTCAGCGGAAGTCTGAAAGTCGACTAAGGTAGCTTTGGAAATTCGCTAAGCTTCCCGAACCTGTGCCAGCTCCCACTTAAGCTTCTCAGAACTAGTGGACAAAGAAGAGCGGGTGTGACACAAGTCCTCAGAAAGGTGACGGGAAGACGAGCCAAAGTGCATGAAAGCCTGCAAGAACAAAGGTAACAAGTTAGCTTACATACATAGATAAATGTGTGGCTATAAAGAAGAGGAATACATCAAGAGCAACAAAATCATCCAGTGCAGCACTAGCTAGAACTAGGCCTACTGAGTCCGGCCTGGACAGATTCGGTCCTAGGTGGAAGAACCTGACCCAAGAGGTCATTCTCAGATGCACCTTGGGAGAGGCGAAAGTCATGAACAACCCTGCAATGGATCACCAAGAAGTCCAGACTCGAAGGCCGAGAAAGAAAGATCAGCGACCTTTGCTGCTATGGTGGCGCAAAAAGACTTGGAGAAAGACAAGAGGGTACCATGGGTAACCCATTCTTTAACTCGGTCTAGCGCTTAACTGGTAGTAGCCGCGCCAAAGTTGTTCTCCAATGTTACAAAGGCAGGAGAGCCTTTCAACTAAATTTACTACGTGTGAGGCATCCTACAGCTTCACTTTAGCAGAAGTCAAACTCTCGACAAAGCTGATCAATGATGGATGAGTCATTCTTGTAAGTTCAAGCGACAAGACTTTGGACCGCCCTAAAAGTCCCACTTTAGCCAAGGCGACCTCAATAACACCCTGAGTCTCACGAGCTTGGGCCAAGTCCAACTTGAATTGATCGATGCTAGATGACCAAGAGGAGCGCGTATGGTGCAAGTCCTCTCGAAGGTACCAAGAAGTTGAAGCAAGGTGCATAAAGACTTGCCCTTCAAAAACTACAAGGAAGCAGACAGTTCTCCGAAGTAAGGTCCACCATACCATTGGTGAGAGTCCTAAAAGCAAGGGAAGGAGATCCAGACCACTAAAGGAGTGTTTGAAGTCAGTATACTCTGCAGGCTGTGGACTCCAAAGAACACGGTCCAAGTGTTGGAAGCCACCTACGACTACCAAGGAGATGTCGAGTCCTCCTTTGAAAAGAGGAGGCTAAGGTGACGAGACTCAGTCTCATAATCGGATGCAGGGTTCATGACAACCAAAGTAACGAGTAATCTGCGAATAGCGAAGTTAGGAAAGAGGCAAGTCTCTAGCAAAGAGAGCCTAAGTACCCTACGAAATTCGAAAAGGGCTGAATGGGCAAGACTTTTATAAAAAGTGCATAAGTAGCCTGAACATTTCGAAAGGAAGATAAATTGGCAAGGCTTTTACAAAAAAAGCCTAAGTAACTTGTGAGTCTCAAAAGGCACTTGAAAATAGGCAAGTCATTGCCAAGGGAGCCTAAGGAACCTTCAAGTCAAAGAAGCGCTAAAAAAGGAGACTACTTGGCCGAAAAGAGCCAAAGGTAGCGAGTCTCTTCAAATGGAGCCTACTCGACCAAATTGCTGAAAAAGAATGCCTAAAAAGGTGACACTCTAATAAGAGAACCTTATAAACAACGAACTACTCTTCAAATTCTGACAATAAAGTAAGTCTCAAAATGAAGAGTGGAGGTAATGTTATAGGCTAAAATATCCAGAAAGACTCGAAAGAGGTTAGGACCCACCCGAAGGACAAACAAACCAACGCCGACTCCCATGGGGTTGACCAAATGGAGGCGTTGACCCCCAAGGGGTTGGCTACGCCCTTTACCGACCCCTCGGGGGTCGACCAAGCAAGTCTGGCTCCCCTGGGAGTCGGCCAAGGAAGGCCTCGACCCTTCAGGGTCAGCCCTTGCAGCCTCACCCTTCTCGGGTCCAGCAACGAGTAGGTCAGTCTGAATGGGCTGGCCGTGTAGGTCAGGACTCTCCAAAGAGTCGATCGAGTCCAAGTAACATTTGGAGGCGTTTCCCGTTACAACGAGTAGGTCAATCCGAGTGGATTGGCCGTGGAGGTCAGGACTCTCCGAAGAGTCGACCGAGTCCCAGTAATGTTTGGAGGCGCTACACCCCGTGGCGTCGCCCGTTACAACGAGTAGATCAATCCGAGTAGATTGGCCATGGAGGTTAGAACTCTCTGAAGAGTCGACCGAGTCCAAGTAAAGTATAGAGGCGCGACACCCCGCAGCGTCGCTTATTACAACGAGTAGGTCAGCTCGAGTGTTGGCCGTGGAGGTCAGGACTCTCCAAAGAGTCGATCTAGTCCAAGTAACTCCAGAGTCAAGACCATTACACCTCCAAAGGGTAACAATCAGAAGTTACACCGGTATTCATACCCGACTTAATGACAAATGTTTCTAACGGTCGACCATTATATCGTCATAAGTGAGCTGCAACGGTTATAAGACCAACTGCTATAAGAGTCAAATCATTTTCCAGACCAAGGGTTTGATCCTAAGCTAAGTATTCTTGTGCCATTCTAGATTCCTCTAAATTATTCTCTGAAATCTTTTACTGACTTAGGCATTGGAGGCCCTGTGGCTCACACCACACAATTGTGTCCTAATTTTCTCTTTTTTACAGGCCCTTTCGTCCTTACTTAAACAAATTCTTACTGTGGATATCTATTGACCATTTTTCGGCATCAACAGGTTTCACAACTGTGCTTTCAAGAGACAAAGACGAAATCACATTGAAAGACTTTGGCTGGATAATAGTTGTTGGACAAAAAATGATGATGAATTTGAAGCGGAACTGGTTAATCATTTAAGAATTTGTTTAACTTAAATGGACAAGGCAACAACACAATTATGTCAACCTTCATGTCTCAGGTGCAATCTTCTCTTAACCCTACTTTGTTAAATAATTTAAACAAAAGGTACACTGAGGATGAAATTTATCTTTTATCTGAAATGCAATTAATAAAGCTCCTGGTATTTATGGCTTTATAGTGTCCTCTTATAAAAAAATTTAGCCTATTATCGGAAGGGATGTTAGTTCTTTCTGTCTGGAGGTTCTTAATGAGGGCGCTAGATAAATGAGCTCAATATAACTGTTTTAACTTTAATCCCTAAAACGAAAAATCCAAAAAATGTTTCTGATTTTAGACCCATTAATCTTTGCAATGTTCTTTACAAAATAATTTCTAAAACTATTGCGAATAGGCTAAAAGTGGTGTTAAAATCTATTATTTCTCCTAATCAGAGTGCTTTTGTTCCTAATAGAAACATTTCCGACAATGCTATCCTTGGTTTTGAGTGTTTGCTGTAATTAAGGGGAGAAAAAGGGAAACAAAGGGCTTATAGATTTGAAATTAGATAGGAGTAAAACATATGATAGGGTTGAATGGTCCTTCCTAGAGCAATTCTGTTTCTTTTAATGGCTCTAAAAAACGTTCTTTTAAATTTATGACCGACAAGATTTGGGCTTATCTTTTTAAATGGAAACACAAATTTTTCTTGGCCGATGGAAAAGAAATCTTCACAAAAGCAGTCCTCCAAGCGATTCTGACTTACTCCATGTCTTGTTTTAAAATCCCAAAAAGTTAAATCAAAGAGTTTCACATAATTTTTGTGAAGTTTTGGTGGGGCAATTCTGATTCTTCCAACAAGATTCATTGGACTAAGTGGTGGTCGGTGTGTCGGTCTAAGTTTGAGAGAGGTATAGGTTTTTGGGATTTGGAGCCTTTTAACCAAGCTCTATTGGCCAAACAAGCTTGGCGGCTTGTTTCTAAACTTGAGTCGTTTCTTTGTAAAATTCTTATGGATGTTGACTGCTCGCGTACTTGTTCTTTTAGTTGGAGTAGTATTTTGTGGGGGTAGAGAGCTTTTGTCTAAAGCGTTGCGGTGGCGTATTGGAAATGAAAATTTTATTTCAATTTTTTTGCAAGTTGGTTTCCTCGGCCGTCAACTTTTAAAGTTTGGAATTATAGTAGGGTTGAGGTTGGGGAAAAGGTGTGGGAGGTGAATTGGGAGTATGAGTTGGTTTTTCATGTCTTATGGGATTGTCTGTTTTCTAAAAATTTGTAGAAATCTACTCTTTTTATATCTACCCTTGGCCAACAACCTCGTGTATGTTTAGTGATATTATTGTGTGGTTCTCTGATCATTTAAATTATGAGTTATTTGACAAATTTATTATTATGTGTTGGGGTATTTGGAATTCCAGGAATTATATGGTTATATCTGAGTTGCAGGTGAAGGTTGAGAATAATGTTTAGATGAACTGGATATCTTGTCAGAATTATTATTATGAATTTATAAAGGCTATCAGAAATGATAATAATGCTTTTACTCAAAATCTGAAATTGCACCATCAAGGATAGATGCCTCCAGACAATAACAACTATAAATTGAACTCTGATGCTGCTTTTAATTATACACGTAATAGTCTTGGGATGTGTTGCGCCATCCAAAACAAGGAAGGACAAATTATGGCATCATTGGTGAGGCCGCTTAGCAAGGTGTCGAGTGTGGAGATTGGAGAAGCTATTGGCATTCGAGATGGTATTCAGTGGGCGTTAGAGGTAGGTTTTCAAAATCTTATAGTTGAGTCAGATTCGACGACTGTTATTAACAGATTGGTGCACGAGACAGAGGATCGGTCCCAGGATAGCCATGATTGTATCAGACATTCATCATTTTGCTAAGAGGTTTTTGGTCATGTTGTTTTTGTTGGTATAATCGTCAAGGAAACCTTCGGGCTCATGGGTTAGCAAATAAGCGTTAAAAGAAGTTACTGCTTACGTGAATTCTATTTACTTAAAAGATTTAAACTCTTGTAGTCAATCAACCATCCTATTTGCTTTAGTTTTGTTTGTGTTTTGTTTTCTATGTCAAAAAAAAAAAAAAAAACGTTAAATCTCTACCATGTATTTGTTTAACTAAAAAAAGACAATGAAAAAACGGAAAACAAAATTGAAAGACATTAAAAAAAAAACCGCGTGCAATAAATAAATAATTTCACGAGTATTTTCAGGCTGCGTGCTAGGTACGAGTTCGCCGGCCCATTCATCTCTTCGTTCCTTTGGAAACTCTGAAGTTCGCCTCAGATCCGATCATCGCCGGGAGGTTTGCACCAAATTCAAATCCTTACACTTAGATCTTCTCTTTTACTTTCAGATTTATGTTTTCTTCTCGCTCATTACTGTTTCCGAATTCATGTTTTTGCTGTCATTGAACCAGGGATTTTATCTCAATGCGTGATTGTTTTAGCCTCTTTTGGCTTGATTACATAACAAAAGTACAATTATTTATTGATTTTCACCTGCATTCCTTTCCTAGATCTCTTTTTTATATGTTACTACCCGAAGTGTGGGTTGGAACTTTTATCTTTGCTTTTAATTTGGAATCAAGGTGTTGTGATGTTTGTCGGTCGAGCTTTTTCCCTAATTTTGATCGCCTCGCCGTCCCCTACCTCTTGGTTACTCAGTTTTCATATATTTGTTTTGCATTATTACTATAGAGTTTGTTTGGCATGTCTGGTTTTGTTTAATCGTGAGCGGGCTTATGTTTCTTGAATGGTATCATAACGGTTTAGACGATCTACGTTTATATGCCTACTTTGGCTGTTTCTTACTTTCAGCCGAAGTGATCAAAATTTGAGTTGGGGTTCTTAGGGTAGATGTCTGGTGGAATGTGCCTCTTGCGTTCCAGTGTAAGTTTCTGTAGATAAATAGAAAAGCTGTGTGGTAGATTGATAGAAATGGTGGTCATATTTTGAAATTGATGTTAATTCCCACTTTTCTTTGTCTTAGTCTAGGTTGTTTTCCATGATCAACATTTTATTTGGAAATTCAGTGCTCTTCTCTTTAGATCACGGCACCTTTGCAACTTTTTAAATTTATTGTGCAAGCTCTCTCCCTCTAACTCTCTACCTATATAGTCTCTCAACGCAAACAAAAGTTTTCCCCCAGCGTTGGAGGAGGCTCTAAAAACACCACCTTCCCACTCATGACGATGTACTGTTTCTCCATCCATATCCAACCTTCGCTGGAAAAAGTAAACCTCTTCCATTAGCCGTGCTGTTTCATCAGCATTTTTCCTCAAAGCTCAAGGTTCTCAACAATGGCTCAATTCAGAGTTTCTCCGGTCTTCATGGTTTTAGACTTGGTGACTCTGGGCTCTGTACAGAGCTAAATCTGCTCGTGTGGACTGGGTTTGTGAGAGCTTCACGGAAAAAATAACAAGAGGGAACTTCTATCGCGTGGACTTAGTTTGTAGGTTCATTCGGCCTCGACTCTCGCCTCCGATGTGCTGCTCTTTAGGCTTCTTTCTCTTTTGGAGGCTTGTTCTCATCCTCATGAAGTCTTAATTTGATTAGTCCATTCCAATCCGAATTGGACCGGTTTTTAATATCTGGTTCGATTCGAGTTGATCGATTCAGTTATATATATATGTGCGCGCGCGTATGCATGTACTTCCATTTAATTTAACTCTTAGGGACGACTAAGGCAAAATTGCTGTTTCTTCCTGCGTCAATTACTCCTTAGGTGTTGGTCTGATGCTGAAGGCCAGTGCTTGTAGTGAAAATCATGCAAGTAAAAACCATTGGAGGATCCTTTTCAAAGCACGCTAGAGGATTGTTCTTGCGTTATTGTTTCTAAGCAACCACTCCTTTACATTAGTGATGGCTGACTGCTAGTAGATTGCTGCTCTTGGCATATGGGAGAACTGCATGGGTTTGTTGCCAAGAAACCACCTTTCTCGCGAGTTTTCTTTTTCTGCTCCCTCTATCGACTATTGGATTGAGCTGAGTAGTCCTCTTTCTATGCTTTGGGTCATTCAACTTTCTCTACTCAGCAAAAGATCCTTCCCTCTCTGACATTTTGCCAACCACATTGTAGCGACGATCTTTCTCTCTCCTCTTGAAGTTCAAGGTCCACAGTATATCTTCTTCCTCTCTTTTTCCATCTCCTATAAAGAGAAGTATTTTAATGAGACCTGAGTCTTCTCCACACTCTCCACCACCTAGTGCAGTACCTTCCTCTATATGTGAGTTCTTTTCCTCTCGGTCGTGTAGCTGATAAGATAATGAGATAATCATTCAGATATGCAAGTTTTCTATATAGGAATCAAAGTTGGATGTTCAACCTCCTGAATGCTGTAGTTTTGTCTTTTGTTCAAATGTCTCAGATCTTGTTTCAAAATCTTGCAACACGTTTTTGTTTGCTATAAAAAAAGTATTGTACAGTAGGACCTCTGGATTAGGGTTGGCATTTTACTTATTTAGATGACAATCTTTACCACAGAGAGTTAGGACTATGGGAGTTTAGGAAATGGTATAATAAAGGAATTATTAACATGAAAATATGGTTTTTGTGTGATGTTCAAACATCAAGTAAATACTAAGTTTCTTCAGTGGCTTCGTGTCTTACAGTATAACTTAAAATTCTTAAGTTTGTTTTGATACTCGTATAAGAGTACATGTGATATATAAGGTTGTTAGCCTAAAATAAGTCCAAGGTGCACTGACCCACAATGGCTCTCTGAGTTTTTTCCTATAAAATATACATAAAATTCTACTATTAACCTTCATTTCATAAAAAAAATGAAGTTTAGAAGAGAAAAAAAGAAAGTTAAGATTGTCCTTGCGAGTTAAAAAATTTAGTTTTTTATGGTATTGAAATATCTTGTATCAATTATCTCATACTTCGAATGACTTAGTATGAGGATTTCGCTTATAGAGAGATAAAACACAAAAAAATTGTAGGTATAGTAGTAAAAAAATAAAAAATAGAAATAAAAACAAAAGCCCACCAAGCAAGCCCCTTGGCATGCTTTCGGGCTTCAAGAAAAGCACCAAAAGGTACTTACCCTCAAAGGCACTAACCTTAGTAAGCATGCCTCGCCTGACACTGAATGAGTGACTTGTGCGGCGCATGCTTGGGTGGACTTTTTAAAGTTGTGGTTGTTAGCATGCGTTTGAGATCCTTTAGACATGGATTTTCACACATTTATGTTGTATATCCTCATTTCCTGTTTCTTTTGGTTGTGGAAGGCAAAGTGTCTGAGGTGTGACATTTGAACGGTATCGAAGAGCCATGGGTCGTGGAATCAGCAGTGGTGGGGGGCAGAGCTCATTGGGGTATCTGTTTGGTAATGGAGAAGCTCCCAATGCAGGTGCCCCCAAAGGTGGCCGTGCACCAGTACCATCATGTAATGAAGGAAAGGCTGCATCAAAACCAGCAGCCTCCAATTCTGCTGCTACTGCTTCACCACCTGCAGGTACAAAGCAGGTTCCGGCTGGTATTCATAGTAGCTGGTCAAACAACTATTTGAGGGCAGACGGCCAGAACACTGGAAATTTTATAACGGTATGGCATGGCCACTTTTATGATTATTCTGCAAAATATAAGTAACTGCTAATTAGCTAATTTGTTTGAAAGTTGTTGATTGATTAGTTTTGTTTGTGAGTGCAGGATCGGCCTTCGACTAAGGTCCACGCAGCCCCAGGCGGTGGATCTTCTCTGGATTATCTGTTCGGTGGGGCTGGTGGAAAGTGAAAGCTGCCAGATCCGTAACTAAATAGAGCCTATTTGATTTGATGATCCATTTGATGTGAATTTTATATGATGTTGATGTTGAAGTTGAAAGGGGCAATGTTTACAATGTGTTTTATTAATTCACGAAACAAACTGTGTTGTGGAGCTTGTCTGTATCTTAATAGCATAACTTTCTCCTTTCGCTATTCTCTTCCCTTTTGAATCACATTACCTATCCACACTTTGTCTTTCATTGTAGCTCGCCCCTTTTGTTTAATGTCATGCCTAAGAGAAAATTCAGGAGAAAAAAAAGAGAGTAATAATAACCAGAAAAATTATCAACTTACTCAACATTTTTTTTTTGAAGCAATTGATTCTAGGGAATTTGATAAAGTGTCCATTTTAGCCAAATATATTCTAACCTTAGCCATTAATATATATATATATATATATGGAAACTTTTCTATAGAATATTTTTTTTCCAATTCTATCCTCATAAATGGAATTATTTTTATTTTTATAACGATGCTAAAAGGTTCTTCTAAACCTTTAAAAGGATGAAAACTTTTAGATTATCATTACAATTAGAATCGTCACTCTTAAATCTTTAGGTAACTTACTCCAGCGGTGTTTGAAGGTTGAATGTAGGTGTATTTAGAAACGAGGATTTACAAATCATCCTCCAAAACCTACATCCAAACGAGCAATTGTAACTCCTCAATATAGCTCCTCATTTCTAACTCTTTATTTTTAATAACTCAAAATAACTCATCATTTTGCCAAAGCGAGCATAGTGTCAGAGTTATAGAATATGCTCTGACGACCTACGTTCTAACAAGTTGTGATGTGATCGAGGAAGACGGTATATCACCCATCACACCAAGTAGAGTGTTCAATAGTGTCAGCTAGATGCATTAGAAAATAAGTCATGATGGTGTCAAGGTGTCAGTGTCAAGGCTCGAGATGGAGTTTTGACAAGCGGCTCTAGAGTTAAGTCCGCATGAAGCTAAGATGTAAGCTCGCCAAGTTTGATGTCAATCGGACATCGGACGGACGCTCCATGCTAGCGTATGATTCCTCGCCAAAAGACATGTGTTCACACGAGATTTCACTGCAAAATAGGAAAGTGAGACACGTGTATATGAACTTGAATTTGATTGATATGAGTATATGGTTACAGTCTCTAATTTGTTCCTCTGATTCTTTCTTTCTCCTATGTAAATATTTCGAGGGCTTCACAGCTTGTTCTAGAATGAAGAATTGTCTCAAGGGCTTTGCAGCTTGTTCTTGAGGTCGAACTTTTTTGGTGTTCGATCGATCTTGGCTTGTTGATCTTTTTTATGGTTGCTCTCTGACTTGTTGATCTTTGGATCGGTCTATGACTTGTTCATCTACTTTGGTTGATCGGTCTTCGACTTGTTGATCGTGGGATCTGTCTTCGACTTGTTGATCGTGGGATCGGTCGTTAACTTGTTGATCGTGGGATCGGTCGTTGACTTGTTGATCTGCTTTGGACGTTGACTTTTCGATCTAGGGATCAGTCGTTGACTTGTTGATCTTCTTTTATGATCTAACGTGTTTATGAGATCGCTTCACCTTCGAAGTGCCTTTTAGCTTCAAAAGTGTGTTTCACTAGTAGAAACCGGACTTTTACTGACGGCATATGCCGACACCAAATATATTTGGTGTCGGTCAAACTACCGTCATTAATACTGGTGTTATTAAAAACATTTAGTGATGGTCACTTTTGGTGACAGACAAAAATCGTCACCAAACATCTTTAGTGTCACACAGAAGGACCGACACCAAATACCTTTAGTGTCGGTCATGACCCTTTTAGTGTCGGTCATGACAGACACCAAAGACCTTTTGTGTCGATCAAGACCGACCCCAAAGGCCTTTTGGGCCGCTCATTAGTGTCGGTCATATTGCGTGACACTAAAGACTTTTAGTGACGGTTTTTGCCCGTCACCAAAAGTGAACGTCACTAAATGTGCCTGACATTAAAACTTACCTTTTTTTATTTTTAAAAAACAGATTTTTATTGGCCACCACGTATTGTGGGTCACCATTTTTATTTAATTTTTTGGCTTTATTATAATAGGTCACCATTTGTGACCGACATTAAAAGTATCAAAACTTGAATAAAAAAAAAATCTAAAGTAATGGTTTGTCGATTTCAAGGCAAATAACAAACAATGCCTTGAAAATGTCAACAAACCACAAAAAATCACCTCTAAACTCATGTTTACAAGCATGATATAACTTCAAACTTTAGTTAAATTAATTGAAATTTCGGCAGCATAACGACGTAACTTTAAGAATACCAAAAAAATTATGTTAAGCCTGTAAATTCAAGAAATGATGTATCGAGATTACTAATCAAAATCAACAATATAAGAGACATTGTCTCGCCAGAATGATCTGCAAAAAAAAAAAAAAAAATAAATAAATATATATATAGACTATACTTTACTAAACAATTAATACAATGTTATAACTTGAGTACAATGACTATAACTTGAGTATAACGCTATATATAACAAATATTCAAAATGCTACACTATAACTAATTGTTATTCAATAATAAAAATCTACCTATGAAGTCTGCCCATTCGATTTCTACTCCATCCATATCTTCTTGGCTGTATGGTTTCATGGAGTTAAACTAAAACATAAAGCAATAGTTCGAAATTAGTAAACAAAAAGTGTCGCAGATTTTAGAAACTAAAATTGTTAATGAAGTAAAACAAAAACTTACAAGTTTAGTTATGGGGGTGCGCGTGTTGGATATAATCTTCCGCATGAAAAGTTGTACATAATATCCACTCACTATGGATCCCAATTGATGAGGGCACTAGTGACCAAAATTATTAGACAGTGTTAATAATAATTCCATAAGACCAAGAATCGAAGAAATCTAGATATGATTTATTTACGTGCCTTCACTGATTTTCATATTAATTTTGTTGCTCTGAACTCATTCTTTGATTGCCACATTCGATAAGAACTATATAACAAAAGTAAACACATTAGGATAATAAGCTAATTGAAACAAAAAACTACAAATAACAAAAAAAAAAATTTACGTATTCACGATATGAGCTAAAGTCTCATCGGGCGCCTTCTGACCGAGTGAGTTCATAATATAAACGGTCCCATCATCAGGAATTAGTACTACTAAAATCCAATGGTGCCTAAAAATGCATACCCGATATTAAAGGAAAAGAAGACACGTTGACGAACATCCGTAATCATGTCAAAACGATCGGCCAGAATCTTGGTTTGCTCTTCTTGATTTTGTTTTCCCAAAATCGAAGCAAAACTACTACCGTCCACTAGTATGTAGTTATCAAAAAGCTGATGATCGTAAGTAGCCCAAATGTAGCTGAAATAGATTTAGGAAACGTTAGTAATAAACCAATGTAACAAAGTTATAATAATTGAAAAGGATATAGTACTTATGCAATGTAACAAAGAATGAGAGTGTAGCCAATCTCTTCCATCTCACAATACTGCAAAATATCTTCTCTGTCAAGGAAGCAGTTGTAGTGAAATCCAAGCATATTCTCGGTAAGTTCAATTGTCAACATGTCACTATCACTCATATTGTGTTTAGCAAAGTCAGTTGGACTGGTTTTTTAAAGATCAAATGGTGTCATTTTTTGATAATTGGTGTCGGTCACCTTTGGTGTGGGTCAGACCGACACCAAAAATGTGACCGACACCAAATATCCGTATTTTTTAAAATATTTTGGCTTGACCGACACCTTTTCCCTCATTTGTAGTAGTGTTTGATCCTTAGAAATTTGGAGAGTTTTCCGTTCTTGTGAATTCTCCCTGGAGTATCAAATTTCTGGATCTTGAAAATGAATGAAACTCTCTCTATTTATAAAGCTTCTATGCATCTTGGGCTTGGGCTTGATGGACTTTTGAATCTGGGCTTTGGGCTTGGCGCATTGGACTTGGCCCATTGGACTTGTCTACA
This sequence comes from Cyclanthera cordifolia, assembly GCA_037832605.1. Classification (NCBI taxonomy): domain Eukaryota; kingdom Viridiplantae; phylum Streptophyta; class Magnoliopsida; order Cucurbitales; family Cucurbitaceae; genus Cyclanthera; species Cyclanthera cordifolia. The sequence continues at coordinate 14,313 of JBBMEG010008054.1, read as the reverse complement.
TGTTATGGGTCATTCATATGAACTTGGCCACTAATTAAACTTGGGTCTTATTTAATTTTGACTTAATTTCAAAATAAGCAAACTTTTGATCCAATTTAATTTTGAGAAATATTGTCTAAAAAATTTAATTTAGTTTCGTCATTAAATTGAGATAATGGACTGGCAATTTAAGATTGACCGAAATTTCTCAGTCAACAACATGCATCGGTGGAACACTGAAAATGTGCCAGAATGTACTATAGGGGAGGCATAGTGTAGGGTCTCTTCCACCCCTGGGCCCTGTGGCCTAAGTGAGCTACCCCATGGAATATGCGTGTGTCGTGGTGCGAGCGAGCGCTTGCAAAATGAGTGTCTTGGGTGGCTTCCTTCGGGAATGAAAATCCGAAGACAGTGTCGGACGGCCGGGTGTGCCGACATTGCGCCCTTGCCCATGGGATAGAGGTTGCGACATATATCCGAGAGGCGACCCGCTATCTCACATTGGATTTTTGTGGGCCGAATGGATGCGCGTGCGAGCCTATAAGCATAACCAAGATAATTTCGTTGCGTATTCGATGAAGCTTAGTCGTGGCCTGATGAATCTCGCTTAACGACCCAACGTGCCACAAAGTATGTGCGATCCGATTTTGGGGTTGAGTTCCCCTCTAAGACTGGCCATGATGAGCATGAGATCATGGCGTCGCACGAGTCGAAGAGAGCGACCATGATACATAGCTCAACTGGTACTCATGATGTATTAGCATCCATTCGATTAGTGGTTGAGTCACTTTTGTATCACCCTCTATGCAAGGTTTGTGGTCCCCCTCCCCGAATTTGTACTAAAAAAAACTCCTCACTTCTAATCACTTAAAATAACTCATTATTTCAAAATCATTTCTAATTTTTTGTGTCCACCTTTGTGCATTATTAATTAAATGTAGTTTAATATTTGATTAAATTATTAAATAAAATAAAATTATAACATATAGGATTTTATTATCTATATATACGTAACATTATAAACGTTACGACATTATCCATGAATCGAAAAGGTTATAGGTTTAGTCCTTTGCCACGTTATTGAACTAACAAAAATCGTTATGAACTTTGCACTTAAATATTTTATTATGTTATTATATAAAATAAAAAAGTTCAAAAAGTAGTTTTTATGGTAAATATGAAATTTATATTAATGAAACTATATTCAATTATCTTAAAAATTTTAATACAAATAAATACAAATTGTAAACATATTTTTAATACAAGTAAATACAAAATGTAAACATATTTTTAATACAAGTAAATACAAAATGTAAACATATTTCTAAAATTTATAGAGAAAGATAGTTAATTTTGTTAAGAAAAAAAGAATTATATAAGGGCAAGTTTTGATTTTATTTTTTACTTTTTAATTTTATGGACTAAAATAGAATATTTGAAAGTTCATGCACCCAAATGAAACAAATTTGAAAGTATAAAAACTAAAATTTGACATTTGAAAATTTAGATTTCAAAATAGAACAAAACTCAAAGCTTATGGACCAAAATTGTATTTCAACCAAAGTTGTATCATATGATATTGATTAGATTTTAACATGTCTTTGGATGTCAATTTTGAAGAACGGTTAAAAAAAGTGATGTTGTAACTAATAATTATATAGCCTACGAACAACACGATGTGAGATAATTATATAATATTTATTCGTTGATAAATATTATATAATTGAATACATTTGCAAATTATAAAGGTTAACTGTATTTAAATAATTTTGATATTTAAAAAACAATTCCAAAAGAAAATAATTATAATGGACAAAGTGACAAATATTAATGAAAATGAGAGATATTATGTACAAATGAAACAAAAATTTTATATAAATAAAAAAAAGTACACATTACAACTCCATCAAAATCCACATCCAAATAAGCTATTGTTAGTAACTTCTAAAATTATTAGAAAGTGTGACATCCATCTCAAAACCAATTGACTATTAGAGAAGTAACTTGTTCACATAAATCTACATCCAAACGAGCTATTGACTGCAACTTCTCCACATAAATCTACATCCAAATGAGCTATTACTGCATTTATTGTTCCTAATCACTCAAAATAACTTCTCGTTTAAATATTCAAACTAACTCTTCTTCTAAATATGTCATCCAAACAGCCCTTCAAGAATTATTTTGATCAAGACAAATACAATTAATTGATTTAACTTCAAATCAATGGTGATTTTGGTTCGATTCTATCAGTTTTGTGTCAAACCCACAATCAAATCAATATCTTCGATTTTTCAACAACTGAGTCTGACTCAATGTCCCATAAAGGATAAATTATTGGATCGTCTTTTGGTTCGCTTCGATTTTGATTGAGTTTTGTTTTGATTTCAATGAGATATTAATTCATTTTTCAATTTCTTGTCTCATCTTTAATTTGATTTTCAATTTATTTTTAAGGACTTATTTTACTAACAAAAAAAGCAAACATTTTCTAAAAATAATGTAATGTTTATAATGTTCTTGTTTCATATTTTACATCTATTTTTTTTTTCCATCAAATCTCAATACCAATATATTTTAATTTTCCTTTAATATTTATATATTCGGTTCGATTTTTATGTTGGTTCTTCCAAAAAAAGATGAACATAACCAATAGATTTTGATTTTTTAAAATATCAAACCGAAAGATTCAATAGTGTTCTAAAAAATCATATTGTTCCATTGAATCGATTTGGTTTACTTTGGTCTTGTTGGGTTTTTTTTATCAACTCTGATCAAACCTAAAAAAAAAAAAAAAAAAAAAGAGGTTCAAGAAAATGCAAGTTTTGATATTTAATATTCTTCTCTATGATGTGGTATTCCAAGCTTTTTAAAGATCAAATGGTCAAGCGCCTTCGAATACAAAAAAATGAGTAAAAAAGTTATTAAATTATTTTGTTGAAAATATGATATACGAAGTCAAAAGTCAACCACACATAAATTGTAAGGCTTTAAATACATCCAACTAACTCTTCTAGAAGGTCACAGGCCATTACAAGCATGTTCGATAAGGTTTGAAATTAAGAAGTCTAAGAATATGCAACATGTTCACAAATTCTGCCAAAAAATTTGTAAAGACTGGACTTAAAATAAAGCTTTAATTGGGTAACTACCAGCATGCATGTCAAAAATCATTAAAAAAACTCTAATAGATTAAAAACAAAACATTCTCTTATTCAAAAGAGATAATAAATCAGTAAAATAGTCTCTTGGCCTATAATATAAATAAAACATAATAAGGAGAAAATAACGGAATTGAAATAATTTGTACATAAATGAATAGTAAACATGTGTCTCCCATGATCCAACAACCTCGTTCAGCTCATCCGTTTAGGTATAGCTCAATACCTAAAGGGGAAAAAATTAATAAGGGTGAGTATTGAGAAATACTCTATAAGAACATACATAGAGTACAAAATGCATACGTTAGCCCGAAAATTAACAAGTAATCACAAATATCTTCTACAGTTTGACACTTGAGCCCATGATCTCGAGTGCAAAACAACCATGATCACAAACCTTTGTCAAGTGACCAGGTGAGCTTAAGGACTTATGTCCTGTATCGAAAGTCAACAGGAATCTTGAGCTCATTAACTCTAAGCTCGGGAACCTCCAAGGTTAAGCTCGCAGGTATCTAAGTGATCTTGGGAACAAGATTATCAAGGTCAAAGGACACTACTAGTCCAACTAATTAGGAAACACAACCTGTCCTAACTCTTGAAGAGCACAACTGGTCCGACTCATCAGGAACACAACTTATCTTGGCTAAAATGGAACACAACTAGTTCAACTCATCAGGAACACTACTCATCCAACTTATCGAAAACTCAACTGGTCCTGGCATCAGGAATGCTTCTGGTCTCAGCATCGGGAACGCTACTGGTCCCAGCATCGAGAACGCTACTGGTCTCGACATCGGAAACGCTACTAGTTCCGACTCATGACAGAAAGACAAAAGGAAACTATCTAGGTACCTACTCAATGTCCCATACCACCAAGCAGTAACCCGAGATAGACAAGCATAAGTTAAACATTCTGATTACATATTCAACATCCCATACTACTAAGTAGTAACCAGAAACCAAGATAACATTCAACCCGTGCATAGTTCAATAGTAAAAGAAACATGTATTCATAATAGAAATTAACACATGCATGGATCAGTAACACAAGAAGCATGGATTTAGGACAACATACAACTCATCATTTCAATTAATAGCTTAAACAACACCAGCAACTCACAAGACCTTCAGCAGACATTCGACATGATAAAATGACTCATAAATGACTAAATGTGTAAGGACCTGACTACTCTAAGCAGTTAAAACAAGGAATCCTTACTAACATGCATAAATTCAAACTGACATAACTGAGTTAAATCGTTTATTCAAAAAAAAAAAACCGTCTCAAATACTTTTAATATAAGTAAATTAGCTTCTAACCAAAGTTTACAAATAATAAAAAAATTTAAAACCTATTCAAACGACTACTCTATAAATTCAAGTAACATGCACAAAAGAAATAACTCATAAAAATAACAACGATAATGCAGCGACTTCCTCTATGATCCTGTCAGCTCGTCTCCAGCTAGCTATCCTTATACAGTCCATGCTTACCTGATAAAATTCATAATATGGGTGAGTATAAATATACCCAGTAAGAATCCCCAATAGGGGTACAATATACACAGACCAGCTACACCAAAAAGTAAACACATGCTCAACAAATCCTGAACACAACACAACACTAACTGGGTCATGAGATACATTACAAAACCTGAAGACACGTTAATGTCTCCCTTGTGAGGCCCCTAGTGCACTCACCAAATATTGCTTGCACACGAAACATGTCCATGGCTCGAAAAGCACGCTTATGCTTCCCTTGTGAGGCCCTGAGTGAGCTCACCCAAACTAATGGCTATAAACTCAACAACGAATGGTGTACTCACGTCTATGTCCTAGTGAGCCTTCCGCCCAGTGCAGAGAGCATGTATGCATACACTCCATGCTACTGAAAACTCGATAGTGTGTAGGTCTACACAGACTGCCTTGGTCCAGGTCTATACATGCCTAAACTTAGACTTGAGAAATGTGTACACTGAACACAACTGTTGTTGGCCCTGGACAACAACTATGACAGCCTGTCCGCACCCATCACCTGAAGCTAAAAACCCTCCCATAGCAGGCTTACACTATGATCAAGCGAGCATGGTCCATCCCATCATCTATTGCCTCTAGATGATGCAAACTAACCAAACTTTCTAGGAATGACTCATGACCAAAGATCTGTCATCTTAATTGCACCTTTGACATCCTAATTACGTGTTTTGCATCTCATACTATTAAATAGTAATTAACATGCACACATGCAAACCTCTAACATCTTAATTACACGTTTGACATCCCATACTATTAAATGGTAATTAGCATGCGTCACAACACTAAAACAAGCATCGTATATTCATAACATCCTCATCAAACATTATCACGGAGCATCACATAATATAGTTCACATTGGTGAAAATCAGATCATCTAACCATCCTAAATATCCACATGCTTAGCCATGCATATATAAATACAAGAATCAATCACAACACATATTCCCAGAAAGGTGAGACAAGATAGTGTATAGGATCCACACAACCTACAGTAAGAAATCCTTACCTAGAACGATCGCAAAGTCTTAATCGTATAAGGAAACCATAAATACAATCATAATCCTACAAGGAAATCATAATGAAGAAAATAAAATAACGATAAAGAACAAAACACTAATTCATAATAAAACCTTGATCAAATGACATATAATCTCTAATACTCCCCCTCAAACTTAAGCATATATGTTTATCATGCCCAACTTGTTACAAAGGCAATCCGCTCGTACTCCATTTAACGCTTTCATGAAAATATCACTTAATTTGTCTGTTATCTTCAAATATGCAATAGATATCAACCCTTGTTGTATTGTCTCACTAAAAAATTGAAATTCAATCTCAATATTTTTAGTTCACTCATGAAACACCAGAATTGAGGCAATATGAATAGCAGCTTGATTATTGCACCATAACTTGATGAGAGTCACAATCTTGAAGTCTATTTTAGCCATGTGTTAATGTTTCCACATTACTTCACATATTAATTTGGATACATGTATATTCTAATTCAACACTCAATCATGAGACAACATTTTGTTTATTACTTTTCTACAAGATAAGGTTACATCGAACAAAAAAAAAGTCAAGAAGTCAACTTACTATAATCTCTATAACCTGCCCAATTAACATCTTAAAATCACTTTATTCGGATATGTCAATGATCTTTGTACAAGATTTTACGTCAAAGTGCATCCTTCAAGTAAGATAGAATGAAGTTTTTTCAATTAGGCCACCAAATGGCCTATTAGAGATGTGCCCCAACAGTTTATTTAGAACTGTGCTCTAAAGACCTAATAGTTTGTAATTAAAGAACAAATTTAATGTATTTTTCAATTATTAATAAAGATTTATTAGTGATTATTTATTGTGTATTTATTATAAATATCATCTAGCTCTAACATATTAATAAGATTAATGTCGTCATGCCCATGGTTATTAATATGAACACTTGGATAAGTATATGGAATATACAAGTGAATAACCTAAACCCGTCTACAGTATATGGGCTAAGGTTAGGCGCCTCGTTTGGTGACATTGCTGATACGACTCGCTGCAATGCTTACAGACAACCTGATTCTAATTGTTCATGTGGAGACATGTTTGTGGGAGTATCTATGCTAAAAGAGTTTTGGCAAGTCTGGATTAGAAATATTGGATCCGTCTAATAATTTCGTTATAAATGTTAATCAAATATTCACTAAGATGATCGTATGCTAGTATATCTAAATTCTTAGAGTTACAACTTCTGCTTTATGAAAGCGTTTTTTGATGTGCATGGGTGAGACCAGCCAAATAGGGTTGGGTAAATATGCCTCTCACGTTGGGCATTGTTGTAGTGTGTAGCTGGGAAGGAAACATCATAAAATGAAATTCACTCCATCCCTAGTTTTGTGATTAAGCATAGTTACGTTCTTTATTACCTAACATTTACCTAAAATTACTTTGCTCATCATAAAAGTTGAAAATATTGAAGATAGAATATGGAATGCAGTAGACATCATAAATTAAAACAACACAAAAAGTACCTAAGTATCTAAAATACCTTAAAAAAAATGATGTGGTAAGCATTGTAAATTGAAACAATAATAGAGATTAACTAAAGGTATAAACCAACTTAAAAAAAATAGTGAATAACATAACCAACAAATTGAAACAACACTTAAACTTCTATTAAATTAAATTAAGAAACAAACATTTAATAGAATATCCAATGTCGAAGTAAACTCAAAATGTAGAAGAAAGTAAACATAAACAAAAACTAGGTCAAGAAAAAAGCAGAGAACAAAAAACTCTTTGTTGCGCAACAGACTATGCTAACATCGAAAGCTTCTCCGATGAAAACTTGATGCGATACTAGTGTGTACTAAAATCTAATTTAATTACTTTAAATGAATGGCTCATTATGCTCCATGCATTCAAAATCGCCATAAACACTTATACACAGTTAAACAATAGCAAGTGATAAGTATATTTATATCATTCTCCACAAGGATAAATTTTATTAACTTGCAATAAAATGTGTGCATTTAAGAGTCAAAATGAAACTAAAGGAAACTTTAGTTGGTTTTGGTTTTAATTATTGTCTGAAAGTAAATACGAGAAATAAATTAGGTTGTTCAAGTTAAGTTTAGGAATGCAATTAGCATCGCATTAAGGTAAATTATGGTAAGGACGTTTCACACTTACTATACTAAGACTTCTCTCAAAATACATTCATATTAATGAGTTCAATAATACATGTGCAATAGTGGGATGATTATCTCTAATCTCTCCTTAAACAACTAAGAGATTATAAGTTAACATAATGATTATGATTAGTGGATCTCTAAATGCCCCTTTTCTTGAGGCAAACTTTAAGGTTGCATTTAGTGGATTGTCAGCCGACCAAAGAAAATAAAAGCAACTATTATAGTTACTTTCTCATCTTCATTTATCCTAATTAATATTAACTACATAACCTCTTTTGAAATCTTCGAGAACTCCATTAGCATAGACATACACTAGTAAAGAAAAAATTAACTAACAATACAAAAATGCTTTAATAAAATGGAATTCAGCCCATAATTGTAATCAAAGTAAGACATTCAATCTAATTTTATAAATGGAAAATTTAAAAGAAATAACAAAACCCAAAAAAATTAATTCAAACTACGAAAGCGATGAATAATGCAAAGGCATCAGATTCGATCTGGAGTTCCGCTGTCACTTAGGGATCTTGATTATGATCCCTCGACCTTTAAATAATGAACTCATGAAATGATCATAGATATAAGGTAAATCTATGAGATGAAACACAAGAATGGCATTCGGAAATTACATTATACAAAAACTTCCTTTCTTAATGTTAATCTAAGTCTAAAAATTTCTTAATTTTATACATAAGTACTTAGAATTCTCAAGAAAATGGTTTAATTAACTCTCTATCAAAGTTAACGAACAACTAAACTTGAATAATGACTCTTTCCGAGCAATTCCTTCATTAAAAAAATATAAAGAAAGGAAAGTCTAAATATGAGCAATCGCTGTGAATAAAAAGCATTATAGCAAAATACTCATCTTTCCTTTCTCGCTCAAAATTTCATTCAACAAAACAAAAACTCACATCCTTCAGTTTTAGACTCTTGAGTTGCTAGGTTACTTCCCTCACTGCTAATGTCTTTCATCCTAGCCATCTTGATAACATTTAACACTCGTATTAATAAATGCCAACAACTCCAAAGCACATTTTTCAGTGTTTCGAATCCCTCGAGGGTTTCTAGTTTTGCTTTACACATTCCTACTCGGGTTGTACTCATGTTTACGATGCTTAAATTCCAAAGTTCTTAACATGTGACACTTGAGCATAAAACGACATGTCTTAAGCAAATAGAACCATAGCTTTCGATAAATAGCAGAATTCTCCTAAATACTTAACCGCTAACCCTTTTCATTCTTTTTTTTTCTTTTTTTAAGTCAAACCATGCTTTTCGCATTCTGTGATTCGCTTATTGATAACTCTCTATTTAGAAAGTTATTTAGCCTATTTTGATTAAGATTTCATGAACTTTAGAGGTTAATATCATAAGAAAAGCATGAGATTAGATAGGAATTAAGCTAAATACACTACTTTGTCATTTTAAGCATAATAATTATGGAATATGTTGAAATTGCACCTTTATTACATACTATTGGATGTTTCCTACATTTTATTTACTAAAAAATCATCAAAGTTGTGAGCATCCATAATAAGCACATGAATACAGATGTTGAGGCATTGCCCAAGTCAGGACAATTCCAATGTTGGGCCCATTCCTCATAAGAGTGCAACATTTCAAAAGTGACAAAGAGAAGTGCATTCCTATTGCTGGTCGCATTCTACCCGCATCAGAATAAATGTTGAGAAAAAAATCGTTTTACGCAGATTAAGGATGGATTGAACGACTCAGATATATTGCTACTTGCCCAAGCAATGAAACTTTGACATCAAGTCAAAGACCTCTCAAAATAGGTCTTAAAACTGTGAAAATGGAGTAATAGGGAGAGAAATAAGAATTTTATTGCCCTATAAAAGGGAATTTCAACCAGAAAACAATTGTCTTCAAATTTTAAAGTTAGTGTGAAAGTCAATTATTTTTATTGAATTCGAGAAAATCGTAGAGAGAGGGTTGGTCCCACAGCTAGGGCATTGTGAATGCGGAGGGCATTGTATCCACTAACCTGGTAAGTAGTCAAGTAGTAAGACAGCCGTAGTCTTCATCATTGTTTGTGAGTGACACATAAGCAAGGGACTTATCCTACTATTCCATTTGTGACTTTAATTTTCCGACCAACCTTTATTGTAACTTATTTTATTGTTTTGTAACCTTTAATTTTAATGCACGTTATGTGCTTTTTATTTATGTTATATTTTTATGCTTAGTAGTAGCATGCTTTCACTTTGTAGAGGTTATGGTCGTATTGTTTTTATCGATGTCTCTCACATCTTGATTGCTTTTTGTTATATAGACTGTTGCATGCATTCACTGTGTGAAATGTCTGGTTGTTCTATTTGGGTCAATGTCCATCACATTCTGAATGCTAACAACATTCTTCTAGTTAAGTATTTGCAGGTTTCATTTAATAATGAGGTATTCAAGTAACTAGTTAAGGCAAGGTTTTAATTACATTTTTGTAAAGACCCGACTTTCTAAAACTGTTCTACATGGAATCTTTACTATCATGCATGAATTTAAACTGACATAATTGAAATAAACCGTTTATTCAAAATCAAATAATAGTCTTAAATAATTAAACATAGATAAATTAGTCTCTAGCCAGAGTTTACAAATAATAAAAACAATCAAAAGCTTGTTCAAGATAACTACCCTACAATTTCAAAAGCACGACGAAAGAATGACTCAATATTAAAAATAAATATATGACTATGCAGTAGCCATACGATCCTGCCAGCTTCTCTCCAGGTAGCTATCCTGATATAGTTTATGCTACCTAATGAAAAAAAAAATAATAAGGGTGAGTATAAATATACCCAGTAAGAATCCTCAACTGGGGTATACAATATACAAAGTCCAACTACTCTAACAAGTAAACACATGCTCAACCAATCTCGAACACAACACAACACTAACTGGGCCATGAGATACGTTACACAGCTTGAAGACACTTTCATGTCTCCTTTGTGAGGCCCTTAATGCACTCACCCAAAATATTGTTGGCACACGAAACACGTTCATGGCTCGAGAAGCACACATATGCTTCCCTTGCGAGGCCTCGAGTGCGCTCACCTAACTAATGGCTCTAAACTCAACAATGAATGGTGTACTAACGTCTATGTCCTGGGGAGTCTTTAGCTCGATTCCCAGAGTTTGTACGAATACATCGCATGCTACAGCAAACTAGACAGTTTGTAGACCTGCATAGATTGTCCTGGTTGAGGTCCACACATGCCTAAACTTAGACTCGAGAAAGGTGTACATTAAATAGAGTTGTCGTCGACCCTCAACAATAGCTATGACATCTCGTCCGCACCCATCATCTAAAGCTAAAAACCCTCCCATAGCAGGCTTACACTATGATCAGGGTCTTACTCTAGCAGACCTGAAACTAGGCTATGCCAAGGGTGGTATATGACATCGCATCCTTGACTATTAGAGTGAGCAAATACGTTTCATCCTTAACAATGAGGGGGCATGGTCCATCCCATCATCTACTGTCTCTAAATGATGATACGCTAACCGAACTTGCTAGGAATGACTCATAGACAAACACATGTCATGGTAGGTTATTTGGTGTTCCATACCACTAAGTGACCAATCATGACAGACAAACAAATATGTAACATCCTAATTACATGTTTGGTGTCCTATACCACTAAGTGACCAATCATGACAGACAAGCAAATATGTAACATCCTAATTACATGTTTGGTGTCCTATACCACTAAGTGATCAATCATAACAGAAAAGCAAATATGTAACATCCTAATTACATGTTTGGTGTCCTATACCACTAAACCTAATTAGTATGCATACAAGAAAATATATAGCATTCTAATTACGTGTTTGGTGTGACAGCCTGACTTTTTGCCCCTTATTTCAAGGTTAGTTTGTTTCTTTTTGGGCTTACTGGGAATTTTGGAAGTCATTTTGAACTTTGTTTAGAGTTAAAAGTATTTAATTAAAGTCTTATTGGAGGGGTGTGAAGTCGGAATTTGAAAACTAGGGGTAAATTGGTCATTTTTAGCCCTAGGGCCATTTTTGTAATTTCTGTCAACTATTTTGTCCTTATATAATAGGACAAAAGAGGAAAAATGATTAGGTTTTGAGTGATTTTCTAGATTTTAGCGCTACCCAATCATTTTATCTCATTTTCTACGATTTCCTACAGTCGTCGACAACCTCTGCCATCCAATCATTGCTCACAAACTTCTGCACCAACAACCTCTGCCATTCAATCATTGTCGCCATTTTTGGTGTCAAAAGTGTCAACGTCACCGACAGTGTTATCGCCTCAAGAAACTGCACCACCAGACTTTGACCAATTCCGAGCGGAGAGAGACAACAACAGCCAATCAGCACCCGCGACAAACCTGCCATAGTCAGCACCGCTTGTTCCTTTGTCCCCACGTGTTCCAACAGCCACTGCCAGTGTCAGAAATCCTCAACTTCAGATTGGCCAGCGAACCCGAGTCTGACTTCCTCCAGAGCCTGCCATCGACCATCCAGCGAGCGACCCGAGTCCCAGACCTGTAGGAACTGTTTCCGCCCATTTTGCTCACGCGCCAGTGAGCCTTGTCGTCACGCGCCGCCACCGTTCTTTTCTCTGGCCATTTTTCTGGCCACTCGCCGCCGTCGGTCGCTGGAAAATTCCTGGGTACTTGTTTTTGGGTAATTTTGACGCTTTGGACCCGTTTTTGATAGTTTAGGGCCTAATTCTGACGTTTTAACCCTGTTTTGCCCAGTTTTTGTTGGAGAAACTTTCGGAAGTCGCCATTCCGACACTTAGGAGTACCTTGAGTAGGTAACGAGCAATGTAAGGGGGTTAATTCTTGTCCTGAACTATTTTGATTGAATAAATGCGTGTTAGAAGAATTCGAATGTTGTAGTTAGGTGCATATTCGTGTACAAATATTTTATTATATGTGAAATTGTAGCTTTTAATGCGTGATACCTGTATATATCTCGGAACCGGGTTGGCCTAGCCCTAAATGGGTTGCCCTATTATTATATAAGGGAAAGAAATCGGGTAGGTTTATCTCTAGTAGGGATGCCCCGGTGTACGAGCCATGAGGGATCAGGATGGCTTAGCCTTCGGGTTGCCCCGACATCGTTGTATTTAAGACCCCTGACTGTCTGATTATCTTTTCTTACATTTATTTAATGCTCTTATGTATGAATTGACTCGTTTCATTTATCTTGGTGAGTTAAAATACTCACCCGCTCTTTTCTTCCTTCTGTGGTAACCCACAGGTAAGCACGAGCTTTACCAGGATGGCTGATCTGGCGTAGCGGAGACCATGGGTGTATCAAGTTCTTTCATACGTCTTGCATCCGTTTAGTTTATTTCTTTTCATAAGAACTTGATGAGAAACTTGTGTTTTAACGGTTTAATTTCCCTTTTGAAGAATTGTGTTTTCCCTTCTTTTATTTATCTTATTCTTTTGAAAGAGTACTCCGAATCTTTTGAACTTGTATTTTGATGAATAAAGCCATTAGAGGAATTGTTAAATTATTGCGTTTCATTAAATGATTTCAAGGTTATTTAATTCATGCATTTGGGGTGAGGGTTTTAAAGGGCCTGTAAAGGGTCGGGTCCTTACATTTGGCATCCCATACTACTAAACACTAATTAACATGCATATAGTGTAACAACTCGAAATTTACTATTAACTAAAATTGGATTTAATCCATAGCCGAATGGTTTTAAAATCCTTGATATTTTTATTTATTAATTAAAATGAAGAATAATTTATTTTATTTAGTGGCTTAAATTAAATTATAAATGATTAAATGCTTGTTTATATAAATAAGGGAATGAGAAATTTCGAGAAGGTATTAGCATAAACCCATTTCAAACATGCAATGTGCCAATTCTACTTTCCATAACCACTTGAAACAAACACTCATATTTCTCTAATTTTAAGTTGTTTTGACCTAAATCATCATCAAACTTCTCTCTCCTCTTCCTTAGAAAAACGTGCCTTCATCTTCTTCAATGGAGCCTTACACCATTTTTTTTTTCAAAAACTCAAACCTCTTGCGAAAATTCCAGCCACCGCCGGAATCCTTGGGCGTCATTTTCGTGAGTAGTCGCTGCCGCTCAAGCCGTGTAAGCCGTCGCAGCCAGCCACGTCCGAGCCCGTCCAGATCTATCAGCTGCCGCCCGAGCCATCGCAGCGTCGCCAGTCGTGTTTTGCTGCTCCGTAGGCCGCTGCCTACCTGTGGGTTTCCAATAAGAGTGAGTGTTGTTGGTTGTAACTTGCTTCTTCTTTTTGAAGAACCTCCATCAATGAAGTTTTGTGTTTTCAAAATTAAGAGAGAGAAACTAAGAGGAAGAAGACACATGTGGGCCCCTTGTATTTAAAATTGGTTATTTATCAAATATAAAATTATTATTTTTAATTGGTGGGACTCTTGTGACTTTTGTTGAAAAGAATTGATAC
>JBBMEG010008023.1:0-34273 GCA_037832605.1 Cyclanthera cordifolia | reverse complement strand
CATCTTCCGCATGAAAAGTTGGACATAATATCCACACACTATGAATCCCAATTGATGAGGGCACTAGTGACCAAAATTATTAGACAGTGTTAATAATACTTCCGTAAGACCAAGAATCGAAGAACTCTAACTATGATTTATATTTACGTACCTTCCCTGATTTCCATATTAATTTTGTGGCTCTGAACCCATTATTTGATTACCACATTTGATAAGAACTATATAACAAAACTACCGAAAACCAAAAAAAACTTATGTATTCACGATAGGAGCTAAAGTCTCATCGAACGCCTTCTAACCGAGCGAGTTCATAATATAAACGGTCCCATCATTAGGAATTAGTACTACTAAAATCCAATAGTGCCTAAAATGACATAACAAAAAATTAGGACTACACTAAACAATACCATCTTCATAGATTACATGTTACGAAGTTCAAAATTTAAAAAAAGTATACCCGATATTAAAGGGAAAGAAGACACGTTGACGGACATCCGTAATCATGTCAAAACGATCAGACAGAATCTTGATTTGTCCTTCTTGATTTTGTTTTCTCTAAATCGAAGCAAAACCACTACCTTCCACTAGTAAGTAGTTATCAATAATCTGTTGATCATAAGTAGCCCAAATGTAGCTGAAATAGATTTAAGAAACGTTAGTAATAAACCAATGTAACAAATTTGTAATAATAATTGAAAAGGATATAGTACTTACGCAATGTACACAAAGAATGGGAGTGTAGTCGATCTCTTCCATCTCACAATACTGCAAAATGTCTTTTCTGGCAAGGAAGCAGTTGTTGTGAAATCCAAACATATTCTCGGTAATTTCAATTGTTCGCGTCTCACTATCACTCATATTGTGTTTAGCAAAGTGATAGACCAACTTGATTGTGGTTGGAAGCGTCATGCCTGATTGATGAGATTGTGTATCTGACACAACCTTCTTACCTTTGCTTGGAAGTGACGGCTATGAAAATAAAATTAATCTATTATTAATAAACTAATAATGTGGTACATACTATATAAAGAGGAAATGTAAAATTAAATACTTCTTTTGATCCGTTGGTTGATGTCTTAATAATCCATGCACGCGGTCATGGCAAAAATTGTTGACGGCTTGTCCAAGGTATTGAAGCTCGTCGTTTAGAGGATTTGGAAGGTCCAAATCCTTGTTATTTTCAATTATTTAATCCACTAGGACGCGTGCGTTGTACTTTCTTAGTGGAAGTCTATGAATCTTAGCAAGTGTCCCGCTCGATTCATACATTGTGCCAACGACAACAATGTTGTCAACATTTTCAAGGGCAAGTTGACATGCCACCCCCTTCAAACGTAACAAACACATAGTTAGAGTAATGAAATTAAAAAGCATATAAGAAATTAAATGAAATTAATAATTTGCAACTTACTTCTCCCAAGTCTTCGACGACGGGATGGACCATGCGGTGTTCATCTCTAATGACTTGAGGAGTTTGGTAGATCTCATCTGCTTGTCTTATTGGTTCTTCTCCCAGAATCGGGGTGATTGATCGTGATTACATCCCAACGACAACAAAGAAATAGCCGCAGGTAAAATAGAAAAAATAACGAAGAAATTAATTTAGTACGTTTGAAATGTGTAGAAATAGTCGAGGGTATAGGAGTTTTCTGTGAAGAATTGAGTTTTTGGAGGAAGAAGAATAAGAAAAATAGAGGGTTTCGATGAAAATGGAGAAAAAAAGGAAATTGGTGTTTTTGGCCGCGGGTAAGAAGAAGAAAAAGTAAAGAAATGAAGTTTTTTGGGAAGAAATGAAGTTTTTGGGAGAAGAAGAAGAAAAATGGAGGATTTCGATGAAATTAGAGAAAAAAATGAAATTGGTGTTTTTTGCCGCGGTTAAAAAGAAGAAGAAGTAAATAAATGGAGTTTTTAAGGAAGAAATGAAGTTTTTGGGAGAAGAAGAAGAAGAAAAGGAAGGGTTTCGAAGAAAAAATGGAGGAAAAAGTGGAGGGTTGTAGGAAAAAACGAGGAGTAATGAGGGAAAATAAAAGGAAATTTGGTGTCGGTCTGGTTTTTATTGTTGGTTGGATCGAAACCAATACCCTTTAGTGTCGGTCGGACCGACCCGACCGACACTAAAGGGTAATCTGGACCGGTTTTTGAAATGTCGGTATTTTTTTTTAGTGTAGGTCCCCTCATTTTGTAGTGTCGGTCACCTTTGGTGTCGGTCAGACTGACACCAAATGTCACTTTGACCGGTTTTTTAAGTTCAAATGGTGTCGGTTTTCGGTTTATTGGTGTCAGTCACCTTGTGTGTCAGTCTGACCGACACCAAAAAACCGATACCAAATGTGACCGACACCAAATATCCGTGTTTTTTAAAAAAATTTGGTTTGACCGACACATTTTTTTCTTATTTGTAATAGTGAAAGAATCAGAAAGATCAACGTTAGTCGTATTGGTTGCTCTGGTACCGGTGAGAATTTGAGCAGAACAATATAGAAGAAAGAAAATTCAAGGAGTAGAGGGAAAATGTTGCAACTGATTAATCACACAAAACTCAATACAAATATATACAACCTATATTAAAATAAGGCACACAACCAATACATGAGAAAAGATAGGAATAGCTGGCTTGCAGACTGATTGGATGACAAATTCAATTGGGGCCAGAATGTCAGAGAGGTGATTGGCCACATCACCTCTGTTTATGTTTTAACTGTGCAAAAAAAAAAATTATAAAGTTACGCCGACTCAATTTTTTAAATAAATAATTTATAATTTAAAAACAACAAAAAAATGAAATTAAAAAAAATTAAAAAATAACTAATTAATCTCTTAATTAAAAAAGTTAATTATAAGCTAAATTTTTTTTGTGGAATAAAAAATTATATATTCTTATGATTCAATTTAAAAAGAAAAAAAAAACTTTTATAATGGTTTTTTTTAAGTTACAACATTAGGGATGAAGACTCGAACCACTGAGCAGAGGTTAATACGCTTCTAAAGGCAGCTGAGCTATGTGTCATAGTCGCACTTCAGAGGCAGTAGAATGACGACTGTGCGACACTTGCTCTAACCCGGTGAGTAAGTTAGTCGAACAAAAATGCAAAACGGGTGGCACAACTGGTGCAACCTCAATCACGGGTCTCGTGAAAAAGTTTTCAAAAAAGGGAGAAAGAATGTTTGGAAATACGTTCTGTCCTTGAAAGACTATAAGGAAATACAAAGAACCACTTCAACTATATATTGCGTTCAACATATAACTTGGTAGAAATAAAGTTTCAATAAGTCATATCCCTATAGTACATTTTGGCACATAATGGATGTGACACCTTGCATGTGAAAATGGCGAGTGGTCAACACTTGATATAAAATAAAGGAAACTATCATAACATGCAATAATGACAAAATAACATAAAAACACTATGAATTGAGGTTGAATGAACATGCGGCCATGTACAATACGCACTGGACAAGCATGACCGTCACACTATGCTCACTTTGGCAATGACTTAACTTTTTACTACCCTCAACCATAAACAATTAATTTTAAGAGTTTATGAGAATGTACATTTAATTTGAATTTAATAATAAGATATAAAAAGCTTGAATTTTCAAAAATCATGCAACTTATTACTTTCAAATTTTATATCAACCAGATGTTTTTTTTTTCTGCGAAGGTACGAGTCACTTTAATAGTAGGATGTTCTTATCTTTTAATATATTCCTACAATTTTATCATACTAAAAGTGTGATTTAAAGTTAAAACCATTTTTCAACAATTTTGTCAACCTATTTTTACTATAATTCTAAGAAAACATATTTTACCTTCACACATCTTCACATTCACTATAACGATCCGACCCAAACTTTGAGTCTAAACCTAGGTCTTTTTCTCTAATGCATGAGTTTTCAATATTAAGATGACGTGAGCATGTCTTTAAAACAAAATATTCAAATAAAAGATTTAAATGTCATTAAGTTTCAAAATCTCTAAAACAGGTTATGGGTACTCGAGTAAAAATCCAAAATAGAACACCATTTAAGTACCAAAAGAATACACATGCCTTGAAATATGCTTGAAGAAAGATAAGGAAAATAATTGATAAAGAGTGCAGCGGTGCCCATGGTCAAATTAAGCTCGATCATCCATCCCGGTACAGACCTGTTAAACCTGTGGAATTC
The DNA here is from genome assembly GCA_037832605.1 of Cyclanthera cordifolia. NCBI lineage: Eukaryota > Viridiplantae > Streptophyta > Magnoliopsida > Cucurbitales > Cucurbitaceae > Cyclanthera > Cyclanthera cordifolia. Next base: position 30,106 of record JBBMEG010008023.1, on the reverse strand, counting down.
CACAGTGGAAATGGTGAGTTCGTGAAAACTCAGTAAGGATCCCCAACCCGGGATCAGACATGAATGTAATCAAAATAAGATATCATCAATAACAACAAGCACAACGGTCTCAATAATATACCTCAGGGTTCATAGACCAAACTTCAGTAAAACTTACATAATAGACAAGGTCCCCTATGGGGCAGCGGTGTCAATGCACGCACCAGAACAAGTCTTATCCTCTATGGGACGGCGGTGTCAATGAACGCACCAAAACAAGGCTTGTCCCCTATGGGACGAAGGTGTCAATGGACGCATCAAAACAAGGCTTGTCCTCTATGGGACGACGGTGTCAATACACGCACCAGAAACGAGGTTTGTCCTCTATGGGACGGCGGTGTCAATACACATACCCTGATCCGAGCCTTGTCCCCTATGGGGCGGGTGAGTCAACACACGCACCAAAAACAAGTCTTGTCCCCTATGGGATGGCGGTGTAGGCTAGTCCGCTATAGAACATCCCGGCCTATCACGCACCTTATCTTATAACATCACCGGATAGCAATACAACATCACCAAACACATTACAAGATATAAACCTTTATGTTCAATTCTATCCAAATAACCTTGTAAAGGTCAGCCTTCCAAATAATACAACAACATAAAATGTGCAACAAGTCATATATTTGCACTTTCAATTCAATCTCAGATAGCCAGTACCAAACAAAGCATCACAAATTCATACAAGTATCAATCAACCAAGCAATCATCACATAACACATCATAAATCGATACATTCATGTATTAAACCACAAGAGCTCGAGTTAAAGATATGTTTCCCCTACCTTAAGCGATCCAACGAGCGAGCTCCTACGCTCCAAGCCAACGTTCGGCGGAGGCTAACTCACGAACAGAGTCCTAAAAATTTAACGGGTCAAAACTAGCACTTTAGACTCTTGAATAAGGATTCATTACGTCAAAATTAGTAAAGAGAACCTAATTTTGAAAAACGTGTTTTCGGGACCCGCGGCCCGATCAACTTGGTTGACCGGTCAAAGATGGTCAAAACTAGTCAAACAGCCAAAAGGGTCTTACAAAGCCAAAAAAATATTAATTTCTCAAATAAAAATAATAATTATTATCCTTATAATAGATTTCAACACTAATTATATATATATATATATATATATATATATATATATTTATTTATTTATTTATAATTTTAGGAAAAGACCCACATGTTCCATATTTCAATTATATTACTTCTAATGTATTTTTAGGTAAAAATTTACCAAGGGTCCCACTTATATAAATTATTAATTTAATATATATTTAACCAATTTACATTAAAAAAAAAAAAAACTACACTTGTCTCCACCTCACTTCTCTCTCTTAAATTCAAAACCACACACCTCCTCTAATGGAATTTCCCACCTCACTCAAGGTGAGTCAACGCACCACAACACACCACGTCTGAACCGGGACGGGGGTCGACGAACCACGGTAGCGGCGTGGACAACGTCGTCTTAAGGCGGATTTGGGCAGGCGCGGATGAACGGCGCCGGTGACTCGAGCAAGCTACGGCGGCGGGCTGCTAGCATGCGCGGTGGAGGGCGGCTTGCAGCGACATTTCTGGCGTGGATGGGTGTGTTGGTCGAAAAAAATAGGAAGAAGATAGTGGAGAAAGAGAAGAAAAAGGAATGATGGAAAGAGGGCAAGAAGAGAGAAATAGGGAAGGGAAAGAAAAAAAAAAAGGGAGGGAGGCAGCACACACAACCAAGAGAAAAAAAAAAAAGAGAGAGAGAAAGTAATTTGGTGTATGCTAGGTGAACTCGAACTCTAAACATGGAGTGTTTGTTTGGTGTTGATAAGAAAAGTAGATTTCAAGGAGATGGATTTTGGAATGAACCCAAATTACAAACATTCACAATAAGATTCTCTCAAAATAAAGCATGTAATTCAAATAAATACAAGCCCATTTAAATTTTCACTATTTCATAAATTAATTAAAACTCAAAAAGCTTACTCATGCTAATTAATAATCATAAATTTTAATTCTCTAAGTCCTAATAAATTTTTAAGAAGTCATTCAAGCCTTCGAGAAAATCAAATTAAAAGCCACGAATTTTCGGGTTGTTGCATTCACTACTTTTTTTAATACCTAAATAAAAAACATATTTAATGACTAGTAATAAAAAAGTGTTGATAGTTAAAAAAAATGAATAAAGAAACTTGGTTTAATCAAGTACTAATAAATAAGACTAATTTATTGTGTAAAAAAAAACTAATTTCTAAATAAGATTTCAATAACATTAACAAGCACCAGTTGATTGTTTTTTATTAAATAAGTAAAGTAAATTGATTTTAAAATATTGTTATTTTACTATTGTTCTTTAATTGTTGGTGAAGGAAACCTTTTGGTTGCGCTTTTCTTTCACTTTTTACATGTACCTGACAAATAGACAAATAAACAAATAACAAATACAAAACCAAAAATCTAAAATTCTAAAAACCACCCCCGTGATGTTCTTGATATTGTGTCATAATTTTTTCATAACTCACCCAATTGTTTTTACAATTTTTTCTTTTTAATTTTCTTTTTTACTTTTTGTATTTTTTATATACCATTTTTTCAATCTGTTTTTTTCTTGTCGGTCGATTTTATTTAAATACCCTTTTATTAATCTCTTGCATTTTGACCTTTTTTTATATGTAAAATATAAACTTATTCATATTAAAACTTGTAACTAGGTCTCTTATTATTAAAGATATTTTTAATCAATTAAGCTGTACAACTAATTTGTAATTATTGGGTTAAAATATGGCCTAAACTTTAATTAGGATATTTTGTTTTTTAAACATCATTTACATCAATAAATTAGATATGTTGTAAGCTAAAATATCCTGAAAGACTCGGAAGAGATTGAGGCCCACACGAAGGACAAATAAGCCAACGCCGACCCCTCGGGGGTCGGCCAAATGGAGGCCTTAACACCCAGGGGTCGGCCAAGTCCAACGCCGACCCCCCAGGAGTTGGCCAACACCCTTGCCACCCCTCGGGGGTAAGCCACGCCAGCGCCGACCCCCCGGGGGTCGGCCTCGCCACTACCGCCCCTCGGAGGTCGGCCAAATGGAGGCCACAACCCCCCCGGGGGTCAACCGAGTCCATACTTACCCCCGGGGGTCGGCCAAGCAAGTCCGACACTTTTGGGTGTCGGCCAAGGAAGGCTAGGACCCCCCGGGGTCGACCCTTGCAACCTCACCCTCCTCGGGTTTGGAAATGAGTAGGTCAGACCGAGTGGGCTGATCATGGAGGTTAGGACTCCCCTAGAGTCGAACAAGCCCAAGTAACGTATGGAGGCGCTGCACCTCGTAGCGTCCCTAGTGACAACTAGTAGGACAACCCGAGTGGGTTGGCCGTGGAGGTTAGGACTCTCATGTGGATGAGTCGACCAAGTCCAGGTAACGTTTGGAGGCGTCGCACCTCGTGGCGTTCCCCGTTACAACAAGTAGGTCAGCTCGAGTGGGTTGGTCGTGGAGGTCACGACTCTCCCCTAGGAGTCGACTGAGTCCAAGTAATCTAGGCGGACGCTGCACCCTGTGGCGTCCCCGGTTACAATGAGTAGGTCAACCCGAGTGGGTAAGTCGTGGAGGTGAGGACCCATAAGGGTTGGCCGAGTCCATAGCCGACCTCTAGGAAGGACGGTCGAGTAGGCTAATCCAGGTGGGTTAGTCATGGAGGTTAGGACTTTCCTTTGGATAAGTCGACCAACTCCAAAGTAGCGTTAAGGGACGTTACACACCCGTGACATCCCATCACCACAACGAGAAGGCTGCACCCCTGAGGGGTCAGCCATGGAGGTGAGGACCTGCCAAAGTTGACCGAGTCCAAGTAACTCGAGAGTCAAGACCGTTACACCCCCAAAGGGTAATGGTCAGAAGTTACGTCGATATTAATACCCGGCTTGATGGCGGACGTTTCTAAACGGTCGGCCATTAAGTCGCCCATTAGTAAGCTGCAACGGTTATAAAATCGATTGCTATAAGAGTCATGTCAATCTTCATTCCAAGGGACGGATCCTAAGCTAAGTACTCTCAAGCCGTTCTAAAGTCCACTAAATTATTCTCTTAAATTCGGTTTCTGACTTAGGCATCGGAGGCCCTGTGGCTCACACCACACATATGTGTCCTAATTTTACTTTTTTGTAGGCCCTTTTGTCCTCTGTTAAACAAATTTAGTGTGGATATCCGTTGATCATTTTTCAGCATCAACAGTTGGTGCCGTCTATGGGACGAGATAGTGTTCTACCAAAAAACGCTAACAAATTCCAATCTATTTTCCTGCAAAAATGTCGAATGTTGAAAACGGCCACCACCACGATGTCGATGGAAAATCGGACGTCGAGCATGCTTCGAGAAGGATTTCCTCTAGAGGGCATGAAGTTGTTCATATATAAAACCACCTGGATCCTGAGGGTGCGGTAGCCAGAAAGGAGCTGGAGCGTGCGGATCCAAAGTTTACGGCTTTGGATGAATGAGTGCAAGGAATGCAGAGAGTTTGATTCGCCTGATGGAGTTACTCTAGCAACTACCTCCGGCTCAAACAGCTGATGCTGTGAAGTAACAGGCGCTGCAGGAGGCCGTGCAACGACAGCTGACGAAGAAAAAGGCAGCGGCGGAAAAAATAGCTCTATTGGTCTGGGACCCTATTAAAGGGAAAGCCTCAGTCACAGAGGCGCCAAAAAAGGCGCATTCTCGACACTGAAGATCGATCGAACGACTTTGACTGGGCGGTAGTAATCGAAGGAAAGAAATTTTGATCCACCAGCGGATCGGGTCTAGGACTGGGAAGTCTCCCTGGATGCAGTCACAGTCCCCTAACAAACAAAGGGAGACAAAAGGTCACATGCACCGCCGGAAGTCAGAACTGTCGTCGGAGGACTGACTGGAGGGGAACAGTTGTTTGCAAAGGAGTGCTATCACACGGCCCCCCAGGAGATGGAGGGGGTCATAGAGGTGAAGTCTGTCGAAGATGAGCCAAGTTCAGGCGAGGCTGTCCAGAAGACAACACCTGTTGAGGGTCAATCATCAAGAATGGACCTCGGCCCCAGCTCGCGAGGGTTTGAGCGAGGCAGAGGAGAACTTACTGAGAAATTGGAAGCCGTACCCTTGCTAAGCGACACGCAAACTATGAGCATTGGGATCGACTTAAGTCCAGAGCAATGTACGAGACTTATAGAATGCATACGAGGTAATGCAGATGTATTTGCCTAGTCTGCCGATGACATGCTGGGGTAGACCCAAATGTCATGGTCCAACGGCTTAATGTTCATCAGGATCAAAAATCGGTACGCCAAAAGCGTGGGGGAGTTCAATCATTAGCGCAATGAGGTCATTGTAGAACAAGTAGATGACCTACTAAAGACAAAGTTCATTCGGGAGGTACATTACCCTGAATGGCTGTCCAACGTTGTCTTGGTAAAAAAGCCAAATGGAAAGTGGAGGACATGCATCGACTTCACCAATCTCAATAAGGCATGTCCTAAAGACAGCTTCCCCTTACCTCATATAGATCAACTACTGGATGCGACGATGGGGCATGAGCTATTGACTTTCATGGACGCCTATTCCGGGTACAATCAAATTAGAATGCATCCCGACGATCAAGATAAGATGTTCTTCATTACTAGCCGGGGCTTATATTACTACAATGTAATGCCTTTTGGCTTAAAGAATGCGGGCGCAACCTATCAGAGATTGGTCAACAAAATGTTTGCCCACCTGATTGGTAGGAGCATGGGGGTCTACGTGGACGACATGCTGGTAAAAAGTAAGCAGGTAGAAGGATATCAATGTGATTTGATGGAGGCATTCGATACCCTGCGACAATACAAGATGAAATTTAATCCGAGCAAGTGTGCCTTTGGTGTCCGTTCGGTAAAATTTCTCGAATTTCTTATACACCATAGAGGAATTGAAGCAAATCCGAAAAAGATTCGGGCTGTCTTGGAGTTAGAACCGCCTCAGACGCTGAAATAACTACCGAGCCTTAACGAGAAGGTAGCTGCCCAGAGCCGCTTCATAAGCCGAGCTATAGATAAGTGCCTCATTTTCCTTAAAATTTTAAAGAATAAGGGAAAGTTCAAATGTACCCCATAATGTAGGAAAGCCCTGGATGAACTTAAGGCCTACTTGGGCGCTGCACCCCTCTTGTCCAAGCCTGTTCCAGGAGAGGACCTTTTGCTCTACTTGGTCGCGCCAGAGAGGTCGGTAAGCTCTATCTTGATACAGAAAAGTGACGGGTGCCAAGGACCGGTGTACTATACCAGTAAGGCTATGGTGGATACGGAAACCGTAATCCATATGTTGAAAAACTAGCTTGGCACTAGTAACATCGGCTAGGCGATTACGTCCCTATTTCCAAGCCCACGGGATAATGGTGCTGACCAACTTTCCTTTGCCAAGTCCTACAAAAACTGGATGTCATTGAGAGGTTTATGAAATGGGCAGTGGAACTCAGTGAGTATGACATACACTACCAAGCCAGACCATTTGTGAAGGGGTAGGAGGTAGCCGACTTTGTCGTGGAACTCACCCCACCGTTGGAAAGGTCAGAAAAATTTTGAGTCCTTGAGGATTCGAGGGTGTGGACGCTTCATGTTGATGGGTCCTCCAACAACAAAGCCTGTGGAGCTGGTTTGCTGTTGCAGTCGCCTGAAGGGGATCTGCTTGAGTATGAAGCCTTAATCGCTAGACTGCAGATAGCCATCGTGATAGGGAAAAACGGCTGGCCATCATGAGCGACTCTAAGTTGATTGTTCGCTAAGCTTTGGGGGTGTACCAGGCGAAGAAAAAGCGAATGATGGCATACTTAGAAAAGGTCAAGCATTTGATGTCCTTGTTTGAAGAGGAACAAATCCAACAGGTACCTAGGTCCCAAAATGCTAATGCAGATGCTTTCGCCAAGTTAGCAGTTGCTTATGAAACTAAGGTATCTAGGACCGTGCCTATAAAAATCCTAGACAGGTCGAGCATCACCACCGAGCTACTGCATGAGATTAGCGAGGCAACACTAATTTCGCCTATAACATGGATGACCCTTTTCCTTGAATACTTAGGAGAGGGGAAGTTACCGGACGACAAGAAAGACGCCCGATGGCTTAAATTCTAAGCATCCAAGTACATGGTGTAAGGGGGTAAGCTGTATAAGAGGGGGTATTCTTTACCTCTCCTCAGGTGCTTAGACCCTAGTGAGGCCACTTATGCAATGCAGGAAGTGCATGAAGGCGTCTACGACAATCATGAGTGGGCAAAGTCCCTAGCCAAGAATTTAGTCAAGCAAGGTTATTTTTGGCTAACCATGGCCAAAGATTCCAAAAACTATACTCGAGCCTGTGACTAGTGCCAAAGGTTCGCTACCATCTAGAGGTAGCTGCCCGAGGTCCTAACTAGCATGATGGGACTATGGCCGTTTGCACAATGGGGGGTAGACCTTATAGAACCCCTACCAGTTGGGCTAGGCCAAGTCAAATTCGCAGTGGTAGCGGTGGATTACTTCACTAAGTGGGCTGAGGCTGAAGCTCTGACGACAATCACCGAAAAAAAGGTGACGGAGTTCATCTGGAGGTGCATAGTATGCCGGTTTGGAATACCTCGAACCCTCATCACTAACTATGGGCAGTTCGACAACCAAGCTTTCCGACAATTCTGCTCTGAGTTTGGTATTCAGCATAACTTTTCATCTTCAGCTCATCTACAAGCCAATGGGCAGGTGGAGGCAGTAAACAAGATCATCAAGAAAAATCTAAAGACCAAGCTCGAAAGCTTGAAAAGGTCTTAGGCAGAAGAACTCCCACAAGTGTTGTAGGCGTACCGTACTACACCCAAGACGTCGACAGGTGAAACCCCCTACTCGCTAGCCTTTGGAGCGGAAGCAGTAATTTCGGTCGAGATAAGACTTTCATCCCCGCGCTTAGAGTATTTTGATCCAGCTCAAAATGACCAGCAGCTGCCGATGGGTCTAGATCTCCTGGAAGAAAGAAGGGACGCAACCCACATAAAGGTGGCGTGGTACAAAGGCTGAATTGCGAAGTACTACAACTCTAGAGTCAAGGAAAAATGCTTCCAAATTGGCGACTTAGTGTTGAGGAGGAAGCTCGAAGGTGCAGGGATTCGGTCTCATAGTCAGACGAAGGGTCCATGGTGGCCAAAGTAGTGAGTAGTTTGTAAGCAAAGAAGTTAGGAAAAAGGCAAGTCTTTAACTAAGAGAGCCTAAAGTACCCTATGAAATTTGACAAACCGTGAAAAAGGTAAGACTTTTTATAAAAATGCCTAAGTAACCTAAAAGTTTCAAAAAGCGGTGAAAAAGGCAAGACTTTTATAAAAAAGTGCCTAAGTAACCTACTACTTTCAACAAGCGATTGGGTGGGCGAAACTTTTATAAAAAGTGCCTAAGTAGCCTAAAAGTTTTGAAAGGAAGTTAAACGGGCAAGAATTTTATAAAAAGTGCCTAAGTAACCTACAAATTTGGAAAAGTACTCTAATAGGTGAGTCTTTGAAAAAAGAGCCTAAATAATCATAAAAATTCATGCATGCATGCGTAACGGGCAAAAAAATCAAAAAAGTGCCTAAGTAAATGTAGAATTTTCGGAAATATGCCTAACCGTTAGCATGAAGATGGAAAAAGGAGAGTACGTACCGAAAACGTAAGGTGGGACAGATGCTTTCCAAAAATCCAAAACACAAAGCAAGTTTCCCCCACACTTTGAAAAAATCAAAAAAGCCTAGGGAGAGGCAATTTTTGGCCAAAGTAGGGTGAAAATGACGGTGTAGTTAGAGAAGGGAGTTTTTATGGAAAAGTTAGATTATAGAAAATCTCTAAAGGATAAATATTTTCCTAAGAAGAAAAGTGATTTTTCATTAAATAAAAATATTATCTTGGAAAAGATATTCTTAGAAATAAGAATATGGAAATTTTTAATATAATTATTCTTAGAACGAATATTTCCATAAACATAAAACTTTATTTGTTTGAATATTATTTAGGAAAAGATATTTTTGAAAAAGAATATGGCCTAAGTGATTTTCAAGGAAATGCTTCCGTAAAGTATAAAAGTGGGGGTAAGTGCCTAAACTTCAAGCATCCTGAAACTTTAAACAAGAAGCAAGTGCCTAAATTACTCTTCACAGTCCGGCAAGCTCGGAAATGAAGAGTGGGGGTAATATTGTAAGCTAAAATATCCTGAAAGACTTGAAAGAGATTGGGGCCCACACGAAGGACAAATAGGCCAACGCCTACCCCCGAGGGTCGGCCACGCCAGCGCCGACCCCCCGAGGATCGACCATGCCAGCACCGACCCCGCAAGGGTCAATCAACACTCTTTCCGACCCCCTAGAGGTCGGCCAACACCCCTAGTGACCCCTCGGGAGTTGGCCACGCCAACAACTACCCCTCCGAGGATCGACCACGCTAGCAATGACCCCCTAGAGTCGGCCAACACCTTTGTCGACCCCTTAGGTGGTCGGCCAAGCCCTTGGAGGTCGACCAAATAGAGGCACAACCCCCTCGGAGGTCGGCCGAGTCCATACCGACCCCCCGGTGGTCGGCCAAGCAAGTTCAACTCTTTTGGGGGTCGGCCAAGGAAGGCTAGGATGCCCCGGGGTTAGCCCTTGCAACCTCACCTTCCTCGGGTCTGGCAATGAGTGGGTCAGTCCGAGAGGGCTGATCATGGAGGTCAGGACTCCCCCTATAGTCGACCAAGCCCAAGTAAAGTATGGAGGCGTTGCACTTCCTAGAGTCCCTAGTTATAACGAGTAGGACAAACCGAGTGGGTTGGTCGTTGACGTTAGGACTCTCCTGTGGACGAGTCGATATAGTTCAAGTAACGTTTAGAGGCGTCACACCCCGTGGCGTCCCCCGTTACAACGAGTAGGTCAATTTGAGTGGGTTGGTCGTGGAGGTCACGACTCTCCTCCAGGAATCGACCGAGTCCAAGTAATTAGGCGGACGCTGCACCCCATTGCGTCTCCGGTTACAACGAGTAGAGCAATTCGAGCGAGTTGGTCGTGGAGGTGAGGACCCGTAAGGTTCGGTTCAGTCCAAAGCAGACCTCTAGAAAGGAAGGTCGAGTAGGCTAACCCAGGTGGGTTAGTTATGGAGGTTAGGACTTTCATGTGGATAAGTCGACCAAGTCCAAAGTAGCGCTAAGGGACGTTGCACACCCGTGGCGTCCTAGCACTACAACGAGAAGGCTGCACCCTTAAGATGCCGGCCATGTAGGTGAGGACCTGCCAAGGTTGACCGAGTCCAAGTAACTTTGAAGTTAAGGCCGTTACACCCCAAAACATAACGGTCAAGAGTAACACCGATATTAATACCCGACTTGATGACGGACATTTCTAAACGGTCGGTTATTAAGTCGCCCATTAGTGAGCTGCATCGGTTATGAAACCGATTGCTATAAGAGTCACTTCAATCTTTATTCCGAGGACGGATCCTAAGCTAATTACTCTTAAGCAGTTCTAAAGTCCACTAAATGTTTCTCCTAAATTCCGTTTTTGACTTAGGCATTGGAGGCCATGTGGCTCACACCACACCGGTATGTCCTAATTTTACTTTTTTGCAGGCCCTTTTGTCCTCAATTAAATAAATTTACTGTGGATATCCGTTGACCATTTTTCGGCATCAACAAGATACATAGTTAATAATAATTAGGACAATTATTTGGATTGTTAGGCTGGTTAATTTTTTGGTTAGGAAGCTATTTAACCACCTAAAGAATTGTAATATGTTTTCAAGTCTATTTTGCCTATTTGCACTCACTTTATTTTGTATAAATAAATGGTTCATTCATCAATGAAATTAAGCTTAAATTGATCAAAGTTACAAGATTTCCATATTGCCATTTACTTTCATTTTTCTTTGTGATTAAAGGGGCTTTAGGGCTTGAGGGCAAAAGTAGAGAGAGTTTGCCAAAACAAAAGGTGGCTTGAGAAAATATAAAGGGGATTGAGGGCAAAAGTGGTAATTCACTTTCTAAAAGGGTTTGGAGGAAGGGAAACCAAATCCCTCCCAATTTCTTGCAGCAGCAGCCGCGTGAGGGAGAGAGAGCTCAAGTGGCTCTCGGTTTTGGTCGTCTACCACAGCCGCACGAAGCAGCGACGGCCAGGTAACACTCTAGCGGCTCACGGCAGCGTTCCAGCAGCAGTAAGGCGGTGGTTTCAGCTAGTTCCGACCACCTATCTTGGCCGGAACGGTTACCCTTTCCCCGGTACTGTTTTACTCGACTTTTTCTTGATATTTTTGGCGAAGAAAAGGGAGAAAACATTGTTTGGCACATTCTTGTAGTTTTTCTTGTGGATTAGTTTGATTCTTGGTGATTCAATCTTAGATTCCAACAAAGGTGTACTCCATTTTCCTTTTTCCATTTGGTGTTGTTATTCTTTGTTATAAGAATTAAGTAAATTCTTAAGGGCAATTTTGTTAGATTTATTTTGTTGTAATCGAATTGATTTGTATCTTGTTTGTTGGAAAATTTCTCATAAAACTCAATAAAAATTGCCTCACCTAGGCTACGCTTTAGGTGCCCGTGGACGTAGGACCAACGTACTCTCGGGTTCTCTTTCTCTGATTTTTTAGCTAATTTTACATATTTATGCTTGCTGGAAAATTTTACCAATGGCATAAAATCAGTTAGCAATACTTGTTAATTTACATTTTTGTTATCATTAAAAATTACAAAATTGATATATGCTTAGAGAAGGTAAAAAAGGAAATAATTTCAACAATGTGGTATCAGAGCCTAACTCTAGTTTCCGTCATATTTTAGCATTTACTTTCTTGAAAATTATTGTTTAAAGATTCTTGCTAAGTTCAGGAAATTTTCTTAAGTTGTGTTTTTGAGAAATTTCTTGTCTATTCTTAGAATTCTTTAATTGAACTTACATTTTTTGTATAGTTGAATAATTTTCTTAGAAAAGTATAGTTGCTACCAATTTTGTGTGTTTTTTTTTTTTTTGTTTATGAAGGATGGCAGCGAAAATTGAAGTTGAGCGTTATGATGAAAAAAAAACGATTTTGGTTTATGGAAAATCAAGATGCTCTCAGCTCTTCGTCAACAAAAGGTTGACTATGCAATATCAAATATGGGAGATATTCCGGAGGGCATAACCGAAGAACAACTTTCAGAAATGAATAAGGTGGCACATAGCCTTATCATTCTTCATCTATCGGATTTTATCATACGACAAATGCGAGGGGAGGAAACGGCATTGGGGCTTTGGAATAAGCTCGGAACAACTTATCAAATGGATCCATTACAAGTAAGATTTATCTTAAGTCTAGATTCTTTAGTTTTAAGATGGAATCAAATAAAAGCATGAAAGATAACTTAAATGATTTACATAAGATTGTATATGAAATGGAAAATATAGGTGAAGTCTTTTCTGATGAAAATCATGCTATTGTTTTAGTGAATTCTTTTCCTGATGCTTATAGTGATGTTAAATCTGCTATGAAATTTGGTAGGGATGCCTTAACATGTAGTGTTATTCTTGCCACCATTAAAATTAAAGACCAAGAATTACGAGAAAATAAAAAATCTAATTCTGAGTCTTTGTATGTTAGAGGAAGAGTAGATAATCGTCCAAAGTTTGTAAATAACACTAGTAAGAGGGGTAAGAGTAAAGGAAGATCTAAGTCTAGGGGGCCTAGTAACAATTCTTGGAAATGTTATAATTGTCATAAGGTATGTTACATTAGAAGGTTTTGTCCTGACCTTAGAAATAAGTTTGGTGGGGGTAAAGGGAAAGAAGATACTAGTGATGTTAACATTAGTGAAGAATATAATGAAGTACTAATGGTTAGGACCACTAGTGATGAAGATGCCTCGATCTTGGATTCAGGATGTTCTTTCCACATGAAGCCTAATAGAGACTGGTTAAGTAACTTCCAATCTAGTGTAGGAAGTAAGGTAATATTAGGGAACCGCCAAACTTGTGAAGTAGAAGGCTTAGGGACAATTCATTTAAAACTTCATGATGGTTGTATTAGAAGTCTAGACGATGTTAGGTTTGTACCTAAAATCAAAAGGAACTTAATTTCACTAAGTGTGCTAGACAAGTTAGGATACACACTCAAGTTAGAAAGAGGAGTTTTAAAAATCATGAAGGAAATATGCGTATTGATGAAGGGTCTATTAAGAGATACACTATATACCTTAGAGAGTTCAACGGTTGTAGGGTCAATAAACTTAGCTAAAGAAAATGATAACTCGAAATTTACTCTTTGGCATAGACGTCTAGGTCACATGGGTGAGCACGGGATTAAGGAGTTGAACAACAAATTATTCTCAATTTAACCAATAGTGACCGAGGATTATGTGAACATTGTATCTATGGAAAGACAAAGAGGGTAAAATTTGATAAAAGTGGTATATTTTCTAGGAACAAATTGGACTATGTTCATTCCAATTTGTAGGGACCGTCTAATGTCTTTTCTAACGGAGCGGCTAGGTATTTTTTTATCAATAATTGATCATTTTTCTAGGAAAGGTATGAGTTTATCTTTTGAAAAATAAATCTGATACTTATAATAAATTTATAGAATGTATCAATTATGTAGAAACTCAAACTAGTATTAAAGTTAAAAGAATTAGAACGGATAATGGTTTAGAGTTTTGTAATTATGAATTCAAAACTTTCGGTAAAGCCAAGGGAATAGCTAGACATTTGACCTTAGTCGGTACACCAAACAAAATGGGGTAGCATAAAGGATGAACCGAACTCTCACTAGTAGAAACCAGACTTTTAGTGACGGGTATATGCTGACATCAAATATATTTGGTGTCGGTCAAACGACCGTCATCAATGCTGGTGTCATTAAAGACATTTAGTGACGAACACTTTTGGCGACGGGCAAAAACCGTCACCAAAAGTGCATGTCACTAAATGTGCCCGACTTTAAAAATAACCTTTTTAATTTTTAAAAAATAGATTTTTATGGGTCACCACGTATATGCATGTGGGTCACCATTTTCATTTAAACTTTTGACTTTATTATATTAGGTCACCATTTGTGACCGATATTACAAGTATCAAAACTTGAATTTAAAAAAATCTAAGTGATGGTTTGTCTATTTCAAGACAAATAAGAAACAATGCCTTGAAAATGTCAAGCCACCAAAATTCACCTCTAAACTCATCATTACAAGCATGATATAACTTCAAACTTTAGTTAAATTAATTGAAATTTTGACAGTATAACGACTTAACTTTAAGATTACCAAAAAAATTATGTTAATCCTATAAATTCCTGAAATGATATATATATAGAGACTACTAATCAAAATCAACAATATAAGAGACATTGTCTCACCAGAAAGATTTGCAGAATAGATATATATAGACACTACTTTAGTAAACAATTAATACACAATATTCAATATTCAAAATGTTATAATTTGAGTATAATGACTATAACTTGAGTATAATGCTGTATATAACAATATTCAAAATGCTACACTATAGCTAATTGTTATTCGGTAATAAAAATCTACCTATGAAGTCTGTCCATTTGATTCGTACTCCATCCATATTTTCTTGGATGTATGGTTTCGTGGAATTAAACTAAAACAAAAAATAATATTTCGAAATTAGTAAATAAAAAGTGTCGCGAATTTAGAAACTAAAATTGTTAATGAAGTAAAACAAAAACATACTAGTTTAGTTATGAGAGCGCGCGTGTTGAATATTATCTTCCGCATGAAAAGTTGGACATAATATCCACACACTATGGATCCCAATTGATGAGGGCACTAGTGACCAAAATTTTAGGCAATGTTAATAATAATTCCACAAGACCAAGAATCGAAGAAATCTAGCTATGATTTATTTACGTACCTTCACTGATTTCCATATTAATTTTGTGGCTCTGAACTCATTCTTTGATTGCCACATTCGATAAGAACTATAGAAAAAAAGTAAAAAGATTTAGGATAATAAGCTAATTGAAACAAAAAAACTACAAAAAAAAAACTTACGTATTCACGATATGAGATAAAGTCTCATCGGGCGCCTTCTGACCGAGTGAGTTCATAATAAAAATGGTCCCATCATAAGGAATTAGTACTACTAAAATCCAATGGTACCTAAAATGACATAACGAGGAATTATGACTACACTAAACAGTACCATCTTCATAGATTACACATTACAAAGTTAAAAAAATTTAAAAATGCGTACCCGGTATTAAATAGTAAGAAGACACGTTGACGAACATCCGTAATCATGTCAAAACGATCAGTCAAATTCTTGATTTGCCCTTCTTGATTTTGTTTTCCCATAATCGAAGCAAAACTACTACCGTCCACTAGTAAGTAGTTATCAAGAATCTGTTGATCGTAAGTAGCCCAAATGTAGTTGAAATAGATTTAGGAAACGTTAGTAACAATGTAACAAAATTGTTATAATCATTGAAAAGATATAGTTTTACGCAATGTAATAAAGAATGAGAGTGTAGCCGATCTCTTCTATCTCACAATACTGCAAAATGTTTTCTCTGGCAAGGAAGCAGTTGTTGTGAAATCCAAACATATTCTTGGTAAGATCAATTGGTACCATGTCACTATCACTCATATTGTGTTTAGCAAAGTGATAGACCAACATGATTGTGTTTGAAAGCACCATGCCTGATTGATGAGATTGTATATCTGACACAACCTTCTTACCTTTGCTTCGAAGTGACGACTATGAAAATAAATTTAATCTATTATTAGTAAACTAATAGTGTGGTACATACTATAAAGAGAAAATGTAAAATTAAATACCTCTTTTGATACGTTGGTTGACTTCTTAATAATCCATGCACGCTGCCATGGAAAAATTGTTGACGGCTTATTCAAGGTATTGAAGCTCATCGTTTAGAGGAATTGGAAGGTCCAAATCTTCGTTATTTCCAATTATTAAATCCACTAGGACGCGTTTGTTGTACTTTCCTAGTGGAAGTCCATGAATCTTAGCAGGTGCCCCACTAGATTCATACATTGTGTTAACGGCAACAATGTTGTGAACATTTTTAATGGCAAGTTGACATGTCGCACCCTTCAAACGTAACAAACACATAGTTAGAGTAATGAAATTTAAAAAACATATGAGAAATGAAATTAATAATATTCAACTTACTTCTCCCAAGTCTTCGACAACGGGATGGACCATGCGGGCTTCATCTCTAATGACTAGAGGTGTTTGGAAGATCTTATCTGCTTTCCTTATTGGTTCTTCTCTCAGAATCGGGGGTGATTGATCGTGATTACTTCCCCCAACAAAGAGAGCAACCAACTTGGCTAGCACGTCCTTGATGCTCAAGTGTTCCCGTACTATCATTTGGACAAGTCATTTGGAAGAAACCAGATGGAGATAGAAATTGACCAACGCTTCTAACATGTCCTTGGTGCTCGGGTGTTCCCAAGGCTTCGGTTAAAACATCTGCACCTCGATGTGCATTTCCCAACTTATTCTGAAATAAAAATATTTTCAATTAATTAAAATAATCCATCAGAGATTTGAAATGTTAACTGTACTATCAATTAAACATCCTTACAATTCGATTTGAGGCTTCAACCATGGCTTCATCGACTTGCTCTTTATTCCTGCCCTTTCGACCATTCGTCCATAGTAGTGCACGTGAGGATGGATCGGTTTTAATATTTACACCATAAATCCACCAAACAATGAATTAGTAAAGTGGAATAAAATAATGATAACATATTTTGCCTTAAGGTTTAAAATCCTTACTAGCTCATGACCGAGTTGGGCATAACCCTTTCTGGCCATATGATGAGGATATTTAAGAAGGTTCCATCTCTCTTTTTGTTCTTCACTATTTTTCTGTGTTTAATGAACACATTAGTAATATTCTAAACATTAAAATAATATACAAAATACAAAAGAATTAAGTATTTACCTTAAATTCCTCTGATAATCTAATGTTTACAAGTTCTTGTGTGATGTATGGGTATTTTATAGGCTGATGGACTAACTTCTCATGGTCCATGTTTATAAACGGTTTGATATAATCTTTAGTGAGATTATATCTAAACGTCCTGAATGTCCTCGCTATATACATCATGATTCTATGTTTGGACATAGGATCCACCTAAAATGACATTTGTTTAAAATAGAATGAAATCGGGTTAGTTATAGTATGTAATACATGATAATATTTAGTTAAGTAAGTGTTTACCTCGATGAAATCCTAGGCATTCTCTTTTAATTGATTGGGGATAGCTGCCCAAGTGTCGTAGGTGAGAGGTATATTTGATCGAACACATACACCAATATAACTACAAAGTTTCTTTGCACTATCTCCGACTTCTTGGCCCATTAAGTTATATTGAACAACCCACCGCTCTCCAGCCATTCTTTCCTGAGCCAACTCACACAAGACTGTCACGCCTCTAGTGAACCTGTTTCGAGCAGGTGTGTTCACGGATGTACCATCATGATCGTTATCCGAACTAGACAGGATGTCAATCTGCACAACAGAGAGAAGATATGTTAATAAAAATAGATAATTGGTTAAATTATATTCAGAATGCTTAATATATAAGTGAACGAGTCATCCTCACAATCACTAACCTATGTATTAATCCATGTACCCTCACAATCATTTCTAGTATACGTGAACGAGTCATCATCAATAATATTAGGCAATGTTTTGATGACCCTGTACCCATAATCTTGGTCGGTATCAACTTCATCATGAACATGATCTTCAACCATTCTTTGTAGAGGTATCAAAACTACCGATCGACGAGAATCAAGTGGATCTTTTATGTCCAATGTGGCTAAAATGAATGAGTCAGATTTATGTCCAATGCGATTAAGGTCTACAGTTGTGAATCCAACGTCGTCTACGTTAATTCCATAATTATTTTCCACCCAATCACATTTGAATAAAACGACTGTAAAATTATGATAATCAAGCTCCCAAATTTTTTGAAGTACGCCATGAAATGTCATTAAAAATGTTGACAACATTGTTGCCGTTAACACAATGTATGAATCTAGCGGGGGTGATTGATCGTGATTACTTCTCCCAACAAAGAGAGAGCAACCAACTTGGCTAGCACGTCCTTGATGCTCAAGTGTTCCTGTACTATCATTTGGACAAGCCATTTTGAAGAAAGCAGATGGAGATAGAAATTGACCAACGCTCCTAACATGTCCTTGGTGCTCGGGTGTTCCCAAGGCTTCGGTTAAAACATCTGCACCTCGATGTGCATTTCCCAACTTATTCTAAAATAAAAATATTTTCAATTAATTAAAATTAATCCATCAGAGATTTGAAATGTTAACTGTACTATCAATTAAACATCCTTACAATTCGATTTGAGGCTTCAACCATGGCTTCACCGACCTGCTCTTTATTCCTACCCTTTGGACCATTCATCCATAATAGTGACAACTCTGTGAAACTCTTATCGCTCCATCCAAACTTTGCTTTCAAATTATAAGGTTGAATCAATGTAGATATCATTGTAAAATTATTACAGTTTGGGTATAATGGTTTCTTGGCATCCTCTAATGATTGCTCAAATATTGGCGATTTGTCGTTAAAATAATCGTGTGTAGCCTCAAACATACGTATTTGGTCATCCAAATCCTCATTGATAGTTTGATCGATTGGAACGTTGCTTTCAATATTGCTTCTTTTCCTCGATATAGATTCTTCATGCCAAATCCACGTGTCATAATTTTGATCAATACCATTTACAAATATGGTCTCGTTACTACATTCACATTTTGGTACTTGGCATTCACACAATTCAAACATGGACAACAAACAACATTGGACCCTTTGGAATGTCGTAAAACATTTTCTATAAAACTCTCAACTCCTAAATTATATTCTTGTGACATTCGATCCTTAAGCATCCGCAACTTATCCATATCCCAACTAAAATAATACCTACACACAAGGGTAAAAATCTAAACACAAATTTATAAGACACTATTTACTTTAAGGCACTACTTTAAACATATAACTAAACCCACTAACAAATAAATAAATAAAATGGATATTCAAAGATTAAGGGAGGCATAATGTAGGTTTAGAACCCTAGATATTTGAAAGACAATAAATAGAACACTAAATATTTGAAAGAAACACATAAAAGAAACACACCAACACTTCCTTTATTTGAAAGAACCCTAGATATTTGCTATAAACACCAACACTTCCTTTATTTCAAATAACACTAGATAAACACCAACACTTCCTTCTTAGACGCAAGTAATACTCTAAAAAAAATACATAAAGTTTAGCAAACTAAAAAATAGCATTTTCCTTCTTAGAAGAACTTCACTATAAAAAGGTATGGAATACATGATAATAATAAAAAAATAGCAAAAGAATAACAAAGAAATTAAATTAGTACCTTTGAAATGTAGTTTTTGGTCGCGAGTAAAGGAGAAAAGAGAGCTCAGAAGAAGAAGAAGAAGAAAAGAAATGGAGTTTTTGTGGAAGAAGAAGAAGAAAATGCTTGAAAAGTGAGTAGGGTTTCGATGAAAATTAGGAAGAAAAAGTTGAAATGAAGAAAAAATCGAGAAGAAATAAGGGGGGAAGGGGATCAGTCTTTTCAAAATATAACAAAAAGTAAAACAGAATAAATGGTGTCGGTCCAGGCTTTTGGTGTCGGTCAGACTGACACCAATTACCTTAGGTGTCGGTCAGACCGACACTGAAAGTAATTTGGACCGATTATTTTAGAAAGGAAATGGTGTCGGTTTTTTTAAAACACGGACTTTTGAGTCGATCAGACCGCCACCAAAGGTAATTTGGACCGATTTTTTATAAGAGAAATGGTGTCGGTTTTTTTAAAAACTTGGATATTTGGCGTAGGTTACCTTTGGTGTCGGTGTCACCGACACCAAAAGTCCAGACCGACACCAAATGGACAACACCAAAGGTGACCGACACTAAATATCTGTGTTTTTAAAAATATTTTTGATTGACCGACACCATTTCCCTCGTTTGTAGTAGTGTCTAATGGAAAAGGTTAGGTGTATGCTGTCGTGGTCCAAATTTCCTCAAGCATTTTGGGGTGAGGCGGTAACCCCGACTAGTTATATTGTTAATAGAAGTCCTTCCACCACTATAGGTTTAAAAACTCCTCAGGAATTATGGCAAGGTAGTCCCCCGGTTCTGTCCCATATGAGGACCTTTGGATGTTTAGCTTATGCTCACTCTAAAGAAGGTAAGCTAGATCCAATGGCTAAGAAATGTATTTTCTTAGGGAACCCCGAAGGTGTTAAATGATACAAGTTATGGTGTTTAGATCAAAATGCTTCAAAAATTCTTTTTAGTATAGATGTCTTTTTTGATAAAACCAAAGTAGGTTTTGAGGAAGAGAAAACTAGTTCTATACTTGTGAACTCTTCAACCACTATAGAAACCATTTTACAAACTCCACCTCTTATAGCTCTAGAAAATCAAGAAGAAGAGATTTTAGATGATGAGATCGAAGAGAAAGAAGAGAGAGTTAGTTTCGAGGTGGAACCTAGTTCCAACCTTGAAAATTACCAATTAGCAAGAGATAGGGTTAGATGAAATATTAATCCTCCTACAAGATATGGTTATTTTGATCTTGTTTCATATGCTCTTCTAAGTGCTAATGACTTTGTTGAACAAGAACCCCAAACCTTTAATGAAGCCACCAATAGCATAAATAAAGAAAAGTGGTGGGTGACTATGAATGAAGATTATGACTCTTTAATTAAAAATAAGACATGAGTCCTTCTCAACAAACCTTTGAATGTAAAAACGGTTGGGTGTAAGTGGATTTAGAAAATTAAAGAAAATTCTTTAGATATTAATAAACCTAGGTTCAAGGCTAGAATAGTAGCTAAAGGATTCACTCAAAGAGAAGGTATAGACTATGATGATGTTTTCTTTCCTGTTGTTAGATATACTTCTATTAGAATTTTGCTTGCCCTTGTTGCTCACTTTGGCTTTGAGTTAGAGCAAATAGATGTCAAAACCGCATTCTTACATGGAGAGCTAGAGGAAACAATTTACATGGATCAACCATTGGGTTTTGAAGCTCATAAACAAAGTAAGAAGGTATGTCTACTCAAAAGATCATTGTATGGACTTAAACAATCTCCGCATTCTTACGTCAATTGTGAGTTGTGATAGTCAAAGTGCTCTACATTTATCAAAGAATCGTTCTCATCATGAAAGAACTAAACATATTGATGTTAAATATCACTTTGTTAGAGATGTTATCAATGATGGTTTAGTCCAAGTTAGAAAGGTTAGTACTGATTTAAATGCGGTCGATATGTTTACAAAAGCATTACCTTTTGATAAGTTTGACCTTTGTATGAGAATGTTGAATATGAGTGTAGGTTAGTTTTTATTTTCTATGTATTAAATTGATGTATAGTTTGATGTTGTTTGCTTATTCCAAATTAAAGGGTTGCGAAGATGGAAATTGTTAAAATATGGCCTAAACTTTAATTACGATATTTTGTTTTTTAAACATCATTTACATCAATTAATTAGAAACAAGGTTAATAATAATTAGGTAATTATTTGGATTGTTAGGTTGGTTAATTTTTTAGTTAGAAAGTTATTTAACCACCTAAAGAATTGTAATATGTTTCCAAGTCTATTTTGCCCATTTGCACTCACTTTATTTTGTATAAATAAGTGGTTCATTCATCAATGAAATTAAGCTTAAATTGATCAAAGTTACAAGATTTTCATATTGCCATTTACTTTCATTTTTTTTGTGATTAAGTGAAAGTAGAGAGAGTTTGCCAAAACAAAAGGTGGTTTGAGAAAATATAAAGGGGCTTGAGGGCAAAAGTGGTAATTCACTTTCTAAAAGGGTTTGGAGGGAGGGAAACCAAATCCCTCCCAATTTCTTGCAGCAACAGCCACGTGACGGAGAGAGAGCCCAAGTGGCTCTCGGTTTTGGTCGTCCACCACAACCGCACGAAGCAGCGGCTCACGGAAGCGTTCTAGCGGCGGTAAGGCAGTGGTTTTGGCGAGTTTCGACCACCCATCTTGGCAGGTACGGTTACTCTTTCCTCGGTACCGTTTTACTCGACTTTTTCTTGATATTTTTGGCTAAGAAAAGAGAGAAAATAGTGTTTGGCACATTCTTAGAGTTTTTCTTGTGGATTAGTTGATTCTTGGTGATTCAATCTTGGATTCCAACAAATGTGTACTCCATTTCCCTTTTTCCTTTTGTTAGATTTATTTTCTTAAGGGCAATTTTGTTAGATTTATTTTCTTGTAATCGAATTGATTTCTATCTTGTATGTTGGACGATTTCACATAAAAACTCTAATAAAATTGCCTCACCTAGGTGCTCGTGGACGTAGGACCAACGTACCGAATCACATAATTCTCGGGTTCTCTTTCTCTAATTTTTTAGCTAATTTTACAGATTTATGCTTGCTGAAATATTTTACCAATTGCATAAAATCAGTTAGCAATACTTGTTAATTCACATTTTTGTTATCATTAAAAATTACAAAATTGATATATGCTTAGAGAATGTCAAAAAGGAAATAATTTCATTATATTGTAAAAAAAAAAAAAAGTAAATTTACTTTCATTATTATATTACAAAAAAGAAAGACGTGGTTAATTACAAATTTCATTTCTAAATTATATATTTTTTTATTTAATTCTAAATTATGTGTTTCGAAGAAAAATAATGGTATTTATGATAGGCTTTCTTATTATTTTTCTTTCAAAAAATTTCTTAACTCTTCTAGTTTTAATTTTAAATAAAAAATTTATATGAGTTTAAGAATGAAAACTTACTCTCCCACAACTTTTGGATAGTGTAAGTTAATTATACTATTTTTTTATAAATATAAATATACATGTATATTATATACACACATATACACATATATACACATATACACATATATAATTTTGGTAGACTTTTTTAAAATGTTTAATTTCATTTCTTATTGAATAGTTGGATTAATAGAAGTCTATCATATGAGTTGATTGAACTCAATGAAGGCTATCAGTTGAAAACTGGTCAACATGTGAACATTTCAATCATCTTAACCACCTTTTTCCTTCAAATTTGTTTTTCAAAAAAAAGAAAGTGAATAGGTTTTTCTTAACTTTTTTTTTTTTTTTTTACTATACATTATAATCCCTTTTTAAAACATATTTATATTTTATCATTTCTTATATTAAATTATTAATATTTTGAACCAATAATAATTAAAATTGGATTCAAATTTATCATAAAAATTAATTAGTTTTTATTTAAAGGAGATTTGAACCAAGTGACCTCATGGTCCTTTGATGTTCACAGATGCGGCTACAACTCTTTTGGCCTTTATCAAATATAAATACACTTAAAAAAAAAACGCGCACACATTTATTTTTTATTTAGTAGAACCTTAATATTTATGCTACTAAATACTTGAACATCAAATAAAAAAAATCCATTAATATGTAAAAGTTGTGAATTTAATTATTTGTTTTTTGAGTTTAAAATAAAGAAGTGGATTACAAATAACGATTTTCAGGATTGAACCTGTAACTGTGGTGTTTGATTACTCTCAAACAATGAAATCAATCACTGATAAAAGTGATGATTTAATTTTTGTGTTTATGATATATCAATTTAACTAATTAAATTATGTTCACATAAATATCTAAAATAAACTTTTGAAGTAAGAAGTGAAATTTGTAAGTTCTTTAATAAATGTGTCTCAAAATTTATTAATTTAATAACACAACTTATTATACACAATATTACCAATATAAGCTAAAATGAAGTTTATATTAAATAAACAAAATCTCAAAATTTTAAAATTTTTGATTAAACAGTTTATAAGTGAAACTAAATATTCATAATTCCACAAATATTCAACAACCACACATTTAGAAAACTACAAAGTTTGATGTTAATTTTTCTACAATTCTAATGGAAAGTAAGCAAAACTTAGATCTATGTTTTTTCACATTTGGAATGAAATTATTTGTTTTTTTTATTATTGTAAAAACAAAATAGATACATTGATTTTCACACATGTTCTTCATTCATTAATAGATTGTCTAATTTGAATAAGCAAATCTACCATTTATTAAAACTATCATATAAAATATTACATGAAGGTCAATGGTTCTATAAAAATATTTTTGTATACAAAAAAATGCTTGTAAATTAGTGGTCGAAGTTAGTTTATTTGGCACATTATGTAATATAAACAACCAAGCAAATGTGTATTAAAATAATCAAAGGTACCTTTTATACACTAAAAAGGTCAAAAAAAAAAAAAAAATGTCAAAAAAATTTTGACGTACAAAGGAAACGAACTTACTCACAAGGTGAATGAGTTTCAACATACATAAAAAGTTTTAATTGACCTCACAAAAATAAGAGTTTTAATTGAAAATAAGAAGAAACCGAAGAACCAACAAAAATTGAAATTCTCAAATCAATATATTAATTAATTTAGGTAAATGCAATATTGCTCCTTTTCTATGTTTAAAAAAATAAAAATGGTTGAAGTTTAAATGGAACTAAAATTCGTTTTAAATTTTCAAAAGAAAGAAGAAAAAGAAATTCATTTCAAGTAAATTTCCATGCCCGAAAAATCAGGATGAAATCATTGAAACAAATTGTTACGAACATCCATCTCACTCCCACCGTTAAAGAAGCGGTTACGACTTTTTCTCTCTCTTGTAGGAGCCTATCCGCTCTCTCTCTAGTCAGATCGTATCCGACAGCTTCTCAACGGTCGTGAGTTTCCAAACTGATCATTCATCATGGCTTCCGTTTATTTATATGCTCTCCTTCGCAATCTTAATTGTATCACTTTATTGTTCTTTCATCTTCACAAGAATCAATTTTTTGGAGTTGGTTTGGAGTGACATTAATGTTATATGGTGTCGGTCACGACTTACACTAAAAGTCTTAGGTGTCGCTAAAAAAATGTCATCAATTTTTTTTTTTGGTGGGTCTTGACCGACACTAAAAGCCTTTGGTGTTGCGTTTTGGTGTTGGTTTGGAGCGACACCAATGCTATATGGTGTCGGACACGATCGACACTAAAATTCTTTGGTGTCGCTCCAAAAACGTCACCAATTCTTTTTGGTGTCGGTCTTGAGTACACTAAAAGCTTTTGGTGTCGCTTTTTGGTGTTGGTTTGGAGCGACACCAATGACTTTTGGTGTCGGTTTTTGAGGCCGACATTAAAAATATCTTTTTTACTTTTTAAAAAAGAGATTTTTATGGTCACCGTTTTCATTTAAACTTATATTTATTATAATATCTTTTATCTCAAAAGCTAAGTGATTATATGTCTATTTCAAGGCAAATATAATAAGAAATATTGCCTTGAAAATGTCAAACCAACAAAATTCATCTTTACAAACCTAATATATCTTCAACTGAATGTTTTACCTATAATTCACCTCTAAACTCATCTTTACGAACATAATATAACTTCTAACTTTTTGTTAAATTAATTGAAATTTCAGCAGCATAACGATGTAACTTTAAGATTACCAAAAAATCTGTTAATCCTGTAAATTCCATAAATGATATAATATCCTAAGAGAAATCAAAATCCACAATATAAGAGACTTTGTCTTGCCAGAAAGATTTGCAGAATATATATATATATATATAGACTACTTTAGTAAACAATACACAGCATATTCTTGAGTATAATTAAAATACACAATATATTTCCATAAAGTATATAAACAATATCCAAAATGCAATACAATAACTAATCTTTGTTCAGTAATAAAAATCTACCAATGAAGTCTGCCCATTCGATTCGTACTTCATCTATATCTTCTTGAGTGTATGGTTTCATGGAGTTAAACTAAAGCATAAAACAATATTTTGAAATTAGTAAACAAAACGTTCTGCGGAATATATAAACTAAAATTATGAATGAAGTAAAACAAAAACTTACCAGTTTATTTATGCAGGTGCGCGTGTTGGATATCATATTTTGCATGAACAAATTGGACATAATATTCCCACACTATTGATCCCAATTAATGAGGACACTAGAGAACAAATTTTATCATTAATATAATAATTCTACATGACAATAAACGAAGAAATCTATGATTTCTTTACATACCTTCAATGATTTTCATGCTAATTTTGTGTATCTGAACTCATTCTTTGATTGCCACAATCGATAAGAACTATAGAACAAAAGTGAAAACATTAGAATAATAAGCTGATTGAAACAAAAAAGCTACCAAAAACAAAAAAAATTTACGTATTTTTTATATGAGCTAAACTTTCATTGGCGCCTTCCTACCGAGTGAGTTTATAATATAAAGAGACTCATCTTCAGGAATTAGGACTACTAAAATTCAATGGTGCCTAAAACGGCATAACAAGGAATTAAGACTACTAAACAGTACCATCTTCACGCTACGAAATTTAAAATATAAAAATGCATACCTGGTACTAAAGGGAAAGAAGACACGTTGACGAACATTCGTAATCATGTCAAAACAATCAACAAAATGCGTAATTTGCTCTTCTTGATTTTGATTTCCCAAAATCGATGCAAAACTACTACCGTCTACTAGTAAGTAGTTATCGAGTATCTGCTGATCGTAAGTAGTACAAATGTAGCTGAAATAGATTTAGGGTTAGTAATAAATCAATGTAACAAAGTTGGTATAATAATTGAAAGGGATATAATACTTACGCAATGTAACAAAGAATGAGAGTGTAGCCAATTTCTTTCATCCCACAATATTGCAAAATATCTTTTCTGAGAAGGAAGCAGTTGTTGTGAATCTAAACATATTCTCGGTAAGATCTACTAATACTATGTTTGACAAAGTGATAAACCAACTTGATTGTGGTTAGAAGCGTCATGTCTGATTCAAAAGATTGTGTATCTAACACAACCTTCTTACCTTTGTTTGGAAGTGACGACTATGACAATAAATTTAATATATTATTAGTAAACTAATAGTGTGGTACATACTATAAAGAGGAAATGTAAAATTAAATACCTCTTTCGATACGTTGGTTGTCTTAATAATCCATGCACACGGTCATGGCACAAAAGTGTTAACGGCTTGTCCATGGTATTGAAGCTCATTGTTTAAAGGTTTTGGAAGGTCTAAATCCTCGTTGTTTCAAATTATTAAATCCACTAGAACGCGGGAATTGTACTTTCCTAGTGGAAGACCATGAATCTTAGTAGGTGAACCGTTTGATTCATACATTCTGCCAATGGAAACAATGTTGTCTACATTTTCAATGGGAAGTTGACATGTCACACTCTTCAAAGAAACACATAATTAGAGTAATAACAATATTAATTTGATAATATAATAAATAAAATAAAATTAATAATATGCAACTTACTTCTCCTATGTCTTCGACATCGGGATGGACAATGCATGATTCTCTAATGACCTGAGACGTTTGAATGATCTCATCTGCTTGCCTCATTGGTTCTTCCAAAATCGGGTGTGATTGATCGTGATTACTTCTCATACAAGGAGAACAACCAACTTGGCTAACACATCCTTGTACTCGGATGTTCCCGTACTATCATTTGGACGAGCCATTTTGAAAAAAACAGATGGAGATTGAAATTGACCAATGCTAACACGTCCTCTATGCTCGGGTGTTCCCAAGGCTTCAGTCAAAATATCTGAACCTCGATGTGCATTTTTAAACTTATTCTTAAATGAAAATATTATCAATTAATTAAAATTAATCCATCAGAGATTTGAAGTGTTAACTGTACTATCAATTAAACATCCTTACTATTCAATTGGAGGCTTCAACAGTGTCTTCATCGACATGCACTTTATTCTTTCCCTTTCGCCCCTCCATCCATAGTAGTGCACGTGAGGATTGATCAGATTTAAAATTTGCACGCTAAATCCACCAAACAATGAATTAGTAAAGTGTAATAAAATAATCATAACATATAATATATATTAAGGTTTAGAATTCTTAATAGCTCATGGTTGAGTTGGGCATAAAAATTCTGGCCATACGGTGAGAATATTTAAGAAGATTCCGTCCCTCTTTTTACTCTTCATTATTTTTCTGTGCTTTAACACATTAGTACTATGCTAAACATTAAAATAATATACAAAATACAAAAGAATTACGTAGTTATCTTAAATTCCTCTGATAATCGGATATTTACAAAATGATCATACTGTTTCTTGTGTGATGTATGAGTAATTAGTAGGCGGATGAACTAACTTCTCATGGTTTTTGTTTATAAATGGCTTGATATAATCTTTAGTGAGATTGTATCTAAACGTTCTGAATGTCCTCGGCATAGACATCATGATCCTATGTTTGGACATATGATCCACCTGAAATGACGTCTGTTTAAAATAGAATAAAATCGAGTTAGTTATAGTATGTAATACATGATAATATTTAGTTAAGTAAGTATTTACCTCTATGCAATCTCAGACATTCTTTTTTAATTGATCGGGTATAGCTGCTCAAGTATCGTAGGTGAGAGGTATATACGATCTGACATTTACACCAATATAACTATGCAATTTCTTCGCGCTATCTCCGATTTCTTGACCATAGAGTTATATTGAACTACGTGTCGTTCTCTAGCCATTCTTTCTTGAGCTAGCTCATGCAAGATTGTCATGCCTCTTGTGAACCTGTTTCGAGCAGGTGTGTTCACAGGTGTTAAGAAAATATATAATTGGTTAAATTATCTTCAGAATGATTAATATATAAGTGAATGAGTCATCATCACAATCACTAACCTATTTATTTATCCATGTACCCTCACACTCATTTCTAATATAGGTGAACCAGTCATCATCAATAATATTAGCCAATGTTTTGATGACCTCGTACCCACAATCTTGGTCGGTATCAATTTCATCATGAACATAATCTTCAACCATTCTTTGTGGAGGTATCAAAACCACCGATCGACGAGGACCAAGTGAATCTTTTATATTGAATACTTGCTTCGCTTGAGTGGCTAAAATAAAGAAGTCAGATTTATGTCCAATGCGATTAAGGTCTACAGTTGTAAATCCAACATCGTCTACGTTAATTCCATAATAAGGGGATTTTTGTCATTCGAACTAGAAACTCGCAAAGTTTGTGCCATTAGCATAACTCCACTATTCTGCACACTTCTAAGATCATCACAATTTTTTGTATGATATTGAATATCATTTACCATATAACTATTATAAGTGGTCACTTCTAAACGAGGTCCATGTGATACTCACCTCAACGTAGATGATATAGAATTGTTCTGAACCCCTAAAGCGATCCCAACACGATCACACAATCAAGTACTGGATTTTCGTTTATGTTCGTCTTAAAGCCATTTTTTATTTTTAGACCTACAAGGAGTCAATTTAGACAACATCTGTATGTGTTGATCTAAAAATGGAAGCACAACGTCTAAGTTATGTAGTACATACAGATGAGCTTGATCAATCATATCCTTAGTTGGTGTTTTATAATTGGTAGCAGATAATGGTCTTTCAGTCTTATTTACATCTACATTATTTGATGATCGCAATCCAACAGATACAACTCTTTGTAAGAATTCAGAGCAAGACTCTATCGACTCTTTTACTATATAATTTTCTCCAATGCATCCCTCCGGTCGATTTCTATTACGAACATAACCTTTCAAAATCTTCATATATCTTTCAAAAGATACATCCACCTCAAATAAATTGGTCCACAAAGTTCTCTCCCTTACAAGATGAACCACGAGGTGAACCATTATTGTGAAAAATGATGGTGGAAAAAACTTCTCCATAAGACATAAAGTGACCACTACATCATCTTGCAATCCTTTCAACTTAGTTGAATCTATCAACTTAGAACATATAGTATTAAAGAAAAAACATAGACGAATGATAGCGTATCGAACAAGTTTAGACAAAATACCACGAATTGCTACAGGTAGTCATTGATGCATAAAAACATGAGTCGTGCGATTTTAACCCGTAAAGTTCCAAATCACTAATCGACACTGTTTTACTAATGTTGGATGAATATCCTTCAGGTACTTTAATTTCAGATAATGTTTTACACACGCTCAATTTCTCATTTCTTGTTAG
>JBBMEG010007997.1:0-27686 GCA_037832605.1 Cyclanthera cordifolia | reverse complement strand
TGCTAAGAGCTCATTTGTAATAGTTCGGTAATAACGCGAAACAAACATTTCTTTAGGGTTTTAATAGAGGTGCACGATATAACCTCTCTTAAAACTCTGATTCTCTTGACCTACCATAGGTATTCTTCACGATCTCTTAGATAAAATGGTTTATCTTTGCCCGTGGATGTAGTGCTAAAAAATGTTAGTGAACTACTTAATCGTCTATGTTTGTTGCTGTCGTAAAAAACTGCACATTCCGGTAAGCAATTAGTGGGTGTTTCTTACAACTTAAAGAACTTTTTTGTGATTAGCATCATTGCTGCAACTCAAGTGCAAGACATTCCACTCGATTGGGCATTGGGAGCTTTCATCCTGCAAAGCACAGCTGCAATAGAGTCAGAGTCAGATCAATGGGATTGGATTGCAGCAGTGTTTGGTTTCGAGTGTCGCTCTATGCCGACATTAATTGCAGTATCAATCGTGTTTTTGTTTATAGCATGGTCTGTATCAAAGTGGAGGAAACCTCAGTTAAAGACGATTTACGATCTAGAGAACGGACGGTACATAGTGACCCGCGTGAGTAAATGCTGACAAACAACTAGTTTACTAGTAACATTCATGAATTGTTTTGATGACACAAAGAAAGAACACAACACCCTTCAGTAATTTTATAGTGTCCCATAGACTAATCTGTAAGTCCAAGATGTTTGTGATTGTATATTCTGTGATTTTTCATCTCATGTACAACTACCACTGTTTTAGAAAAAACCCTTCCCTTTAGCATATCAGGAGAACGAGCAATCGCGGTCGTGGTCGCCGAGTTAGGGTGAAATGAAATTGTAGTACTTGATTGATTCCCTTTACATTAGAAAAAAGAAGATGTTTTGGTGTATTATGACTGATATTATGATAAAGCTGGATTTGGTTTTTGCTTCAAGTCATTGTGTGAAAATGTTGTCATGAACAGAGATAGGGATGACTTTACCTTTCTTCATTTGAATATCAAATAGTTCAAGAAATTATTTTAAATTCGAAAATTTCACACACTCGAATACATATATATAACTTTTCATTTATGATTTGCTTATCGAAAATTGAAGTACATATATATAACTTTTCATTTATGATTTGCTTATCGAAAATTGAAGTGTTCTAATAAGTAATGTACTTCTAAAAAACGAATCCCTAAAAGTCGCGAGGTTGTTAATGGAGCATTAAAAATTTATTTCTTGTTAAAGACTTTAGAGTGTGTTTGTTTTTAAAATTGTAAAGTGTTTATTTTGAAGGTTTAAAAATGAGGAGTTATTTTGAGTAATTATAAAGAATAAATTGTAAAAATAGCTCGTTTGTATAACTTTTTTTAAGAGTGATTATAAAAGCTCGTTTATAAAATTTCCATAAACACTCAAAACAAACATTCTCTTAGTGTGCTCGTGTTCTCTTTTGTTGAAATTTGACTTGTAATTTAAAGGGTTTTATAAAAGAAAAATGAAAACTAATTTAAAGGAATTGTGAGGCAATTTCAAAGATCAAAACTAAATAATTACCATTAAAATTATGAGGTATCTTATTTATTGGACAAACATAGGCAAAGTACTTTAAAAAATATAGAATTAAATGACAATTCATAATTAGTATATTATTTCAACAAACAATGAAATCAAAATATCACTACTTATTTCGGTGTAACAATATAAACTTTAAATTTGAAATTTTATGTCTAAACTCAATAAATTTTAAATAGTTGTTTGAATATGTAAATTCAATAATATTAAGTATAAGAATCAAATTAGATATATGGTCAATAAAATTGTATGAATCCCTATAAATGACCATCAAACAATCAATTTACCTCATTCAAAGTAATTAAAGCAATAAATATGAAAAAAAAAAAAAAAAATTGAAGGCGAAGAATTTAAAATTGATAACGTCAGGCTGCCACAGTCCGTAGATATTGAAAGCCGTTGGATTGGATTAGACGCAAAGACGTGGAAGTTTCAGGCCGAAGAAATCTCCGACTATATATACCCAATAAGGTCCACTCTCAAGAATCTCGTAACAAAACCCGACGCCGTTTTCTACCATTTTTTCATTTCCACTCAAAAAAGAAGAAAAAAAAAACTTCTCTTACATTCCGCACCTACGCGCGTCGCCATTCTCTTCATCTTCCAGGTTTGTTTCTCTCAATTTTGTAATCTCAATCCACTAATTTCATGTTTCATCTCTTCAATTTTGCCCTTGTTGTTTCTGTAATTCACAATTTATTGATTCGCCGTGTTAGGGTTTTTTTCTGTTCTTGAATTGATATTGTCCCTTGGATTTCGAGGATTTTAGGGCTTTCTGTGTGGTTTTGTGGACAATGAGCGATCATCTCGTCCTGTATGTTGACCATTTGATTCCACCGGTTGCTCCTGTTCAACCTGTGGCTGAGCCGGTTGACCCTGCTGCTTCTTCTTCTCCGTCTGATGGCGGTGTTCTTGACTCCGCTGCGGCTGGCCCTTCGTCTTCTGCGGATGATCGGACGGTGGAGCAGGACCCACCTAATGAGGAGGACCCTCTAATTCAGGCGGCGGAGTGCCGCATTTGTCAGGAAGAAGATAGTCTCAATAATTTAGAAACTCCCTGCGGTTGTAGTGGTAGTCTTAAGGTATTGACGCTTTAACTCCCCTTTTTTCATTTTATTAATTTGTGTATGGTATTGTTGCTAATTTGGAATCTTTGGATCCTATTGGTTCCATGGGGTAGTATTTTTCTGTTTCACCAAAAAAAAAGGTATTTGGAGATGGGTTTATTATGTCTCTTTGTATTGCTTTGATTTCATTTTCCAGATTAGTTTATTTTTTCAATGCCTGTGATAAATAAGAGTTCCATCTGAATTTATACTTCCATGTGGACATTTGACGTACTAATATCTTGAGTGATTAATTGAATGTTTTTCTGTAACTTTATCATCGATGCTATGTTTTTTGCTTTTTTAATTTCATCTACTCATCAATGGTTTGGTGATAAGAACAATTCTTTTGTCTCAACTTTTTTGTTTGTATCAATTTTTATGCTTGACGTGAAATTCCGTGGTCTGGTATGTGGTGTATCTGAGTTTATAAGTTGCTTGATAAAACTTAACTGGAGACTATTTGAATTGACCCATATGAGCATGTATGGGATATTTTTTCGGGTTTATTAATTTTTAATCTCTTAGCACGTGCCTGATTAATGTCTTTTGTTCAGTATGCTCATAGAAAGTGCGTTCAACATTGGTGCAATGAGAAAGGAGACATAACTTGTGAGATATGTCATCAGGTATGCATGATGATTTGATTTAATGCGTCGACCATTATTGCAATTTTAGAATTTCGAATAAATTGCTAATATTATCTTTATATTTTAGTTTGCGTGCAAGTTCTCCTCCAAGAATATTTGTTTTGGTACTCAGAGTCACAATTCTTTGAAAGTTTTAAAATTGCATATTTTTACACTAGGAGTTAAATTTTTGTACTATTAGTTTCTAAAACTATATGCAAGTGCACAATGAAGTTAGGCACCTCGCCTACCTCTATATAACATGTCCCGGTTGTTTATTTTCCTTTTCATTTTTAAATAAAAAGGTGTTTTTATTTTATATATAATAATGGTATCTTCTGGCTTGAGGGAACTTAGCTCTCAACGATTTTTTCATTTATAGGCCTTCGAATTTCTCAATGTTGCTGAACTAAAAAAATGATTCTTCCGCCTAGGGGACTTTCAGATGAGCAGGAAAAATCCATTAAGTTTAAGTTTGTTTATATTACTGTTGTAGGTGAGGGTGTTGTAAGAGAAACTCACAAACAATTGTGGGAGAAATATGTACTCTAGAGAAAGAGAAAGTAACTACGATATAGATGAAGGAGACTCTTGCCTTTTCCTTCTTTGTTTCTTTTTTTCCTTTTGGTCTCTCACTTTCCACTAGTCTCTGTCTTTCCTCTTGGAGAAAGCTAGTTGGGCTATTATTATTGTCAGAGATGGTAGAGATTAGGGGTGGCTGCCATGAAAATGCAGGCTCCTTGGTGTTGATCGTGGTGATGGATGAGGCATTGGTGTTTGCTCGTGACTTAGTGCTTAAGAGATGTTGCTGTTAAAACTTGTTTTTGGTAAAAAGTTGGTTTGATAACGGGCATGAGGCTTCTTTTCTCCTTCACTTATAATTCTTTCTCCTTTATCCTTGTTACTGTAAGTTTGTAACCTTGTGGGTTCCCACCTTCTTAGTTGGTTGGATGCTAGTGTTTTTTCTTTTTAAATCCGTGAATGTTTGGGCCACCTTAAGCTCCTCGGTTATTCTCATGGGATATAGTAACCCTTTAAGATTTGGATGTCAAAAAACAAAATTATTTTGTAGCTTGGTCACCATATATTGAACCATAACTTCTTGGATCCCCAAGACCCTCTTTGACCACTAGCCCAATTCATGATGATTGAACCCTTAATATTTTATTGAACCCTTAATATTTTATCTGTTGTATTCACGTTATATCTCTTTCTGAATAATATGCAATCTTCTTCTTTTCCGTACTGGTTTCATATTATGTTGAATAGTATTTGTAGCATCTTTTCTGATGAGATATATATATATTTTTTTTTTTCTTTTTTAAATCTTCATCTAAGCTGATATGTTCTATTCAATTGCCAGTCTTATGAACCTGGATACACTGCACCACCTCGTTCTGAAGAAACTGCTGTTGATATGGAGTAAGCTCTACCTTTTTGTTAGTTTCTACTTACTTTTTTCTTGCGTCGATAAGCACGTGTCTGAAAAACCATTAAGTGTTCATTTTCATGTAATTTCAGTAGTTGTATTTGAAATATTGATCTTGATGTGGCCCTATGCGTAGGGCTAGATGGACTATCGCTGGTAATTCAATAGACCTGAGAGATACTCGGCTATTGGCCATTGCAGAGGCAGAACGTCATTTCCTAGAAGCTGAGTATGATGATTTTGCTTCTTCGAATGACAGTGGAGCTGCATTTTGCCGATCAGTTGCTCTTATTGTAGGTTTCTCTTTACTGCACGTTTGCCAATATTAGTTTTTTGAACTCAGTTTATTCTTCCCAAAAATTGGATGATATCGGACTTTTCACAATAATATTTTCCATGCTACTCTAATGATAATCTCATTGATTTGCTGCAGTTACTAGCCCTTCTTCTGCTTAGGCATGCATTGGCAATAACTGATCCGGACGGTGAAGATGAAACAGCTGCCTTTTTCTCAGTAAGTGAAACACGAATTTATTTTATTAAATTAGGAAGGGAAAAATAGAGTTCATAATGGTATGAGTTTATAATCTGAATTTACCTGCGACAGATTTTCTTGCTTCGTGCTGCTGGTTTCCTTTTACCCTGCTACATAATGGCCTGGGCCATCAGTATCTTGCAACGTCGAAGACAAAGACAGGTTGGTAATTCAGGAGTTCATATTAAAAAAAAAAAAATCCTATACCCTTTTACAGACTGAAATTTGGAAATTAATGAATCGTTTAGAAACCGGAAAGAGAGATATTTTGTTTATCTCTTTTGAATATCGTCCTTTCATAAAGTAGAATTGTTGTAGAACTCAACTCTTAAATAAGTAGTTTAAGTTTTATAGGTTCAAGTTGATATTTTTATGTATTGTATGAAGCCTGAATGTAATAAGAGAAGTTTGGCCGCATTTTTTATTTTAATTTTTTTTTTCATATCCGTGAGCGTCCATGGCCTACTTATGTGCATTTCGACTTTTTTCTCAAGACATACCATCTAACTATTACCTGACTCTATGACGTTAGGATGTCGAAGATACCTTGCAAAGTTGTTTCCTAGGTAGTTAGCCGCCTGAAGCTCTAAGATTTGATCACCACTAGGGTGAGAACCCATGACGAAGTTAGGCATGTAATGAACTTCAAAAATGTTTCTAAGTCGAGACATTTCTGATTGATCAGCTATTTGAGAAACTCTTTCATATTATGAATGAAGAGTTTATGTTTGTTATAAGGAACTCCAAATGAATAAAGAATTGTGTGAATCGACAGGAGGCGGCAGCACTGGCTGCAACGCAAGTGGCGTTTGTACTACAGCATGGACAGCATAGAGGCTTACAATTTGCGATTGCATCAGCAGGGCCACCTCTCACTCCTCACCCTAGTCCTCAGACCGATGTTTGAGTCGCAGCCAACGCTGTAATAAACCAAACATGAATAAACTCTCTTCTACTTGCTCTCGTCGTTGCTGTCATTTGTAATTATCTTCATTTCCCCGGCTCCAATTCGCAGCTTTCATAATCAGGTATCCTCTCTAACAAACTTTTATTATTTTCATCTGTTTCGAGGTCGATCTAGGAAATGTTCCAATTTTATCATGCTGGTTCATGTCTCTGGAGCTAAACAAAAACTTGCGCTAGGAATTATGTTTTTTTTTTTTTTTTTTTTTTTTTTTATGTGGTGACCTAGGAATATATTCATGGGAATTTTTATATTATGAACAACTTGTTGGGATGTTAATAACTAGGTAGTAGAATGATAATTCAGAATTTGAGAGCACAAGGAAAGCTCTTTATTTCAGAGCTAAGGCAGGGCTTACCTTTCTTGCCACCCATGACCATTTCTCTACTTATAAATAAATGCTAGTACTTTTTCATATTTTTAACATGGCTGGGTTTTTTAATTATTTTTTAGCATTAGTTAATTACCCTTTTTTTTTTATTAATGTAATGCATTAGTTTATTCAGTTCTGCTGTGTTATGAATTAATATTACGAAAAAACATTATTAATCATCCCGATGGTGGTTAGATAATTTTTTAAAACTTTTACAAGTTTTCCTCAAAAAAATGAAATAAAAGTAAGATTTTTTAGGGGACAATTTAAAACCAAATTTAAATTCTGGTAATAAAACATTATACTTGTAAGATAGAAATGAAATTCAAATATCAATTAGTGTCCCAAATTCAACAGGAGAGTGGTGATCCTGCTAACTACACAACACTGTATAAATTTCACTAAAATTGGTATATTATCATTCACACACTTGCTCGATTTTTATTAACACCTTGTATCCATGGTTAACAAAACTTGTATACCAAGAGGTACTCATACATGGTTACGTTTTCACACGTCTTTTAAATACTTGAACGATCAATCTTACATTGGTTGTCGTACTATTTGCAATAGGACACCTTCTAGTTATTCTAACAAAAAATTCCAAACTTGAGAACCAAGTTAGACCATTACGTTTTCAATTACCATTGAGAAATATGAAGCTTATATACGACATAAACGTTCCATTTGTACCAGACTTATACGCCCTAACTCCATTAATATAGGTACTTGGCAACGATCTTCCTTCATCTTATAAACACATCACACTTCAATATTTTGTAAGACAAATCATATATTCGTACCTAATCACGCCTTAACCCATAACACACCATAAAAATGCTTCAACTAACACATTGAACAATCATGTTGGTGAAATTATCTTTAACTCATAAGTAAAATTACACGCTTAAATCGGTAAAGCACAACTAACAACTCACTACATTCTTAAATGAGTGAAACCCAACTTGCATCTCACCATACTCTCTGAAAGGAGTAAAGCATCACTAGCAACTTATTCTATACTTTCAAAAAAGTTAAAGTGAAATAGGACTGATAATTCACCTAGCACTCTAAATGAGTGAAGCACATCTAACAATTCACTCTACACTCTCAAAGGAGTGAAACAATGCTAGCAACTTACCCTTCACTTTCAAATGAGTGAACATTGCTAAAAACTCACCTTGCACTTTTAAAGGAGTTAAAAACCACTAGCAACTTATTTTGCACTCTTAAAGGAGTAAAACACCATTAGCAATTTAAAGGAGTGAAACAACGCTAACAATTCATCAAAACATTGCATGAATCTCACCCTACACTCTTAGAGAAGTGAAACATCGTTAACAACTCAAATTATACTTTTAAAGGAGTAAAACATTGCTAGCAACTGGCTATGCACCTTCAAATGAGTGAAACACCAAAAGTCACTCACCTTACACATTCAAACGAGAGAAACTTCGCTAGCAACTCACCATGCGCTCACGGATGAGTGAAATACCGTCTTCAACTCACCATGTACTCTTAGATATTGAGTGAAATACCTCAAATAGTATGTAAAGCTCTAGTTGTACTCAAATTTCTGTTTGAAGGAAAAAAAAAAGAAGGTATATTTGTAATTAGATTTAAGAAATTCACTTGTTTGAAGAAGAAAAAAAATCCATTAGATTTAGTTACATATACTAAAAGATAGAATTTAGTTATAAAAAACTAAATTATAAAAAATCAATTCCACAATTTTAATTCATTAAAAAAATGGAAATGAAATGTATGCGAGGTAAATTCTAGTTTTGTCTTTTATTTTATAAGAATTATAATAGCAAAATTTACAATTAATTGTGAAACAACTAAGTGAAAATTTGGACTAAGTTGCAATGTTTTGTAAAAAGAGGACTAAAATGAAATAAGTAAAATAAAATAAATGTAATACAAATGGGAGGATGGATATGAAATATAATCCTATTATCAATGACATTCGCATGAAAACAATATGGCATGGGATATTTGAAAGAGACTTGCAATTTCAATTATTACTCCAAAAAAATAAGTTATTCTAGATCCTTCTAGCTCGCCCTTTACATATTCTTCTTTCGGATACTTGCCCAACACGCTATTTTACACTCTTTTTTTATGATTTTAAATAATCGAACATACTTTGGACATATATTGTTAGCATGTAAGGTCTTAGAGTCCAAATGTTAAACATTCAAATCTAAAGTAATTGATGTTATACTCAACTAAATAATAAAATGGTAAAGAAAAAAATAAAGGGAAAAAAAACGTAAAAAGCCATCTCTCTCATTTGTAACATGTCTAATTGATGTTCATTGTAATTAACTTGACATTATATACTTTTTAGTAGAATACATTCAGTATTTTGAGCTAAATTGATGTCCTCGTTTTTTTTTATATGGCATATCGTCGTGTCTTATTGTGTTTGCACGTGCTTCATAACACCAAACAACATACAAACGAAGGACGTGATTATGCACGACACAGAAACTAACACGGTACACATTGTCACATTTAATGTCGAACAAAACATGAGCGAACGATCATAGCTGCACACACACGAACCATGTCGTTGAACAATCACAAACGTCGCCCAATAGCTTCACACACATGGCTGCTAGGGTTACATCTCATAACAAACAAAACAATTTTTTTTAATTAATTTACAACTAATGTAAATACGAGTGTTTGGTAGTAGCTACTTTTGACTATAACAATTTATAAAGATTCGATTGTG
Source organism: Cyclanthera cordifolia (assembly GCA_037832605.1). NCBI lineage: Eukaryota > Viridiplantae > Streptophyta > Magnoliopsida > Cucurbitales > Cucurbitaceae > Cyclanthera > Cyclanthera cordifolia. The sequence continues at coordinate 18,360 of JBBMEG010007997.1, read as the reverse complement.
TATAAAGTTTGGCATCCAAATATTATTTCCTTTATTGAAAAATAAGATTTTGTTTGAAAAAAAAAAAAGAAGGAAAAAAGATAGAGAGTAATTAATTTTGCCTTTTGAACACACTAATCTCCAAGATATAAAATAAATTTAGTGGACTTGTGGTCCAAATAAAGCATCTACCACATGGTTAAATATTACAAACTAAGTTAAAAATCTATAGTAATAATTATTTTTTGAAAATATAATGTCATAGAAAAAGGCAAATGGGAAGCATGATTATGTCTCCAATAACAAAAAAATTAAAAAATAAATAAAAATAAACTTTCATTTATTTTTTTAAGTTCAAAAAAATTTGATTGTTTGAATATTATTAAATCATATATGATGTTACTCAATACTACGCCTTTTAAATGTTAGTTTTCAATTCCATACGAGCAACATTCATGATGTTGAGAATTAGTATGTACAAAATTCTCACTAGAAACGTATCTTCTTTTAAGATCTCAGGTTCGAGACATGTTAGTAGTGATATTGGATAATTAATTATTTATTTACAATGAAATAAAAACTAGTAGTTTTTAGAAGCAATGATTTATCATTCATTTTTTACAAAAAAAAAAAAAAAAAAAAAAAAGCTAAACCCTAAAGATTTAAACAATAGTTTTATATAAAAACATTGAAATTTTGGTTTTTTTATCAATATTCCTGAATATTCGAGTCAACTTATGTACACCTCAAATATTATCATGAGATATTCCATTAAATTTTATGATATTTGGATGTCAAAAAAATTAAAATTTTATTCTTGCGTGGATGTTCAACATGAATGAATTTACCTCATCGTTTTTTTTTTTTTTTTAATTATTAAAATTTCTCTAACAAATACGTCATTTCATAATGGTAAGGTAGGATTTGATATTAGAATTTGGTGTTTGTCAAATATATTAATACAAATTATGATTAGATCATACATACTTCAAATTTGACAGAAATTTTAGTAAAGATAATAAAAGAAGGTAAGATTCGTTAATCTCATTAACCAATTATCATAAAGTCTTATTAATTACAAAATGTTGAATCAATGAGATTATGATGAATATAATAATATTCTTCAAATTGTCACTGGTGAAGTTTGAAATTATTAGGGAAGGTAATTTAATATTAATTAAATAAGAAATAATTCCATATATATTTAAACATTTAATTCAAGTTTATTTAGTATTTAACTGAAAATAACTATGTTAAGAGTTATTATAAGTTTTTTAGTTAATTTGTAATAATAAAAATCTAATTTAGTTATGAATTATGGCACTACTTGTAAGAGTAAATATTGTCTCCACTTATCAACTCAGATTCTTTTAACATGTTTTGTCTCCATTCAAATGCTTCTTAAAAAAATAACATGAATCTTTTTCTCACACTTTCTAATATGGTATATTAGAGCATAATGTGAGATATTAATCTTCGAAATTTCGAGGATCTCATTCAAGCAAACAAAGACTTAAACGGTCATTTGATGATCACAATGAGTTGATCCGACCCAAACGAGTAAGCAAAAACTGATATTTCGTTCCACAAATTTGAATTTAATCCAAGATGACTTTCCAAAACTAGAGTCGTCTTGAAGATACTCACCTTGTGGCAATTCTCTTGTATTGGAAAGGAGGTTTCTTCGATATATTTATAAGATAAGGTAGGTTCACACTATCTAATATTAATTATCACATAATAATCCACTATGATACACAAATTATTTATCGAAAGGTTGGTGACGTAGTGATTTCATTGTTTGGTATTAGTCCAGTTCAACACATGCGTCGATTTTGAAAATTGGTATCTGACTCTCGATTTATTTGAGAGCAATAGTGCCTAATATGTAAGGTTTGTGGTCCCCAGTCTGTTGCACTTTTGACATATTTTTCTTTTTTTTTTTTTTTTTTTTTTTTCTAACTCTATGATTCCAAGATGGCATATCTTATTCACCAAAATCTACTTTCTTCTGATCTGGGCCTTCAAATTTCAGACACTCTCCCACCAACAATCCTCCCTAGAAAACACAATAATTGATGAATTAAAAAAAAATAATAATAATAAAAATAATATAAAAATTGAAAATGATTTTGTTCAACCAAAATAAAAATGAAATTTGATCACAAGTACTTTTGATCTGCTTTAACATGTTATGGAATATTATTTATTAAAGTAAAGAAGAAGAAAAAGGAGGGAAAGAAGTTGAATAACTCAAACTCATTTATTTATTTATTTATTTATTTATTTATTTATTAAAATTACTTGTTTTTCAAACATTTGGCCCACCACTGCACATTAATTCATCTCAATAATTAATATTCCTTTCCTTTTAATGTGAAACAACCCAGTTTGGACACAATCGCCATTCACTTTCCAATATTCACAACCAAAAAAAAAAAAAAAAAAACATTATTGTAATTAAAATAAAATAATAATAATTAATATCCTACATATACTTATTAATATGATATAGGGTTTATAAATAAATAAATAATATTGTGGGTGTTGTGATTTGAAGCAAAAAGAGGGGTAAAGATTGGAGGCTAAGGAAATTAATGGGTTAAAATGCAAAAAAGAAATTGATATGTAAAAAATTGAAATGATTGTTTTTTATTTTATTATTATTATTATTTAATCTCATTCCATCTCCTTTTATGATTTGGGTTTGCCCATTCTCTTTTGTCTTCACCTTTTTATTTTCTCTCTTTTTCTTTTTATTTCTTAGCATGCATGCCTTCTATTTTTTTATTTTTTTTATTTTTTTTTATATTTAATTTAGCTTATTTGATTAAAGTGAAAGGATAGAAATTACATGTTCTATTTTTTTTTTTTAATATTGAATATTTTAGGTTGTCTCGTAGTATGTGTCACAGGATGATATATATTTTGAACTAGAAGATAGTTTTTATTTATGAATTTATGATCTTTCTCTTATTTAATCAATATTGGACTTATTTATTAATATTTTCAACGATTTTATCTTTAAATAAAATAGTATTTGAAAATTTTACCAAAATAATTGTCTCACTAAATTATACTTGACATAACATTATACATCAACTCTTCATCTGAATATAAATTACATACAATTACGAGTATATTAATAAAGTATAGACCGAAGTAGAAATAAAAAGTGCAACGAAAAGTTTATAATGATGTGTTACGCTTCATAATTTCATTGTAAATTTTTACAACAACTGAGACAAATACATAACCCAACTCAAGTTCAAAAAACTTATTCAATAGTCACTGCCGACCCCTTTTTGTCCATAATAAAAGTTGGTTACATTTCTTTATATCATTTATACCAATAACTGGTTTATGGATGACTGCTATTAGAGTATGGTCTTGTCACGATCCTATGTACTTATGACTTCTTTTCTCATGAAATCATCTTTTAGTGAAGGAGTTACTGTAGAAGGGTTAAAACAACCGGTCAGGGGTTAAAATAAATTTCGCAAACACATCCATTCCAAATTTGACCTAAACATAAATAGGGGTAGAGTACAAATAACCAATTCCTTTGTAAGTCTAAAAAAATTCACTTGTGTACAATAAAATCAAGCCTCATACCCAAAAAAAAAAAAAAAAAAAAAAAAAAAAAAACCTTTTTCCATTTTGGATAAAGTTAATCAAACAAGAGAGAGTTCTTTAATTATAAGATAAATTAAATAAAATGGATTGAATTGAATTTAAATTAGGTAGGAAATTCTCAAAGAAATGAGTTAGTATGATTCTGTTTATGATTGAATTTGGAAAAGAAAAAGGATAAAATAAAATTATTTATTTATTTATTTATTAATTTATTAATGGAGAGATGGCTTTTGAAATCCAAGGGGATAGATTCTTTGATTCCTTCAACCTTTACAAAGAACAAAAAGAATCTGCCAACCCACACCATAAACACACACTCACTCTTAAAAAGAGAAGAAAGTTTCATTTGGGTTTTCCCATTTCAATCAACTAAAGAAATTTCCATTATGCCAATTTCTGTTTTTTTTTTAAAGCTAATTCTCATCTTCACAAAAGCATTTTAGCAAAGTGGTTTTGATGATAAGTGTTTTTTGTGGGTCTTACCAAACCCAAATGGAGAATCATGACAGAGGAAAAACACCAACATAAAAACAAACCATACACTTTTCTTTCTCTCTCTCTCTCTCTCTCTCTCTCTCTCTCTCTCTCTCTCTCTTACATCTTTTCTCTCCTTTTAAGACTCCCTCTTCCAACCCTATATCTTTCTCTCCCTTTTTTAGATTCTCTTATCATAGTTCGATCGTTGCTTGTAACGTCGGAGTTCAGGAGGTGTACATGAATCAACAAGATTTAAAACAATTCATAATAGTCTATCTGTGACTTTATAACGTGTCTTGCGTATAATGCTTGTGAGGGATCACGAGCAAGGATCATAATTAAGAAAAATGTAAAAGTATTGAAATTAGTTATTATCGGTATCAACAAGATATATATAATTTCTTTTCTTTTTTTTCTGTCTAGGGGCTCAATCATAAAAATTATAAAGCAGTGTTTAATTAACTTGAAGTAATTCTAGACTTAATAATTTTTTTATAAACTTTTCTAGGAAGCATGTGAGTGAGAAGAAAACATAATTTAAAGAATTCGTGTGAAAGTAGTATTTAACAGAAGCACTTCTAGTCAAGTAGGTAAAGAAAGAGTAAAACTTAGGTACTTCAGAGTAATTAGTACTAATAGATACTTCCCACCATTTGTATGAACAATAACGTACTACATAAATATTTAAAAAATTGATTAAATATACATTAAAAAAATGATGATTTGACTTATAACAGAGAAATGAAATATTGAAGTTTGTGACACAGTATCAACCTCACAAACCATATAGAATATATGATATTGAATGTTGGAGAACGAGGGGATGCATCCGAATTTCAAGTCTCTGTCTCAATTCCAAGACTAAAGTTCAACCGATTTTGGAATTGAGTTTTATATTATCTAATACGGTATCAGAGTCCATAAAACTAATCTTCAATCGAAAAAACTTAAACTTTTTTACAAGATCATAAATTACTTGTCTTTATGATCGGTTCTTACGAACAATCAGATAAATATTTAATTACAATGTCTCTCGCACATTCAACTGTCACCTCGATCGTGTGAACGTAATGAGCATATATTCCCTTCCAACATAGGAGTACCCCACTTATATGTCTCCTTTAGATATGGAGTGAGAACATTACAATAACTAAAAACCTCACCTTTTTCTTTGTTTGAATGATATAAAGAGGACCTAAAACCAAACAGACTCTTCCTTGTAAGGATATTCAAACATATATGAAATTATATTCTCTTTTCTTTTAAATAACCCACAAAATCCCATCTTTTTTTTTTTTTTTTTAATTTAAAAAAAAAAATGCAGACTGTTGAAGACATGAACTTGGTTTTATCTGCTGATGCAAAGCCAAGGCTGAAATGGACTGCTGAGCTTCATCAGAGATTTGTTGATGCTGTTAATCATCTTGGTGGAGTTCATAGTTCAGTTTCTTTTTATTCTTCTTCTTAATTAATTTTCAATGCCAAAAATAGTATAAACTTATTTTCATTATTTGATTTTTTTTTTTGCAGAAGCAACACCTAAGAGCTTGATGAGAGTTATGGGAATCAATGGCCTCACTTTGTACCATCTCAAGAGCCATTTGCAGGTTCTTCTTTTAAATTCATTTTAATCAAATTTTAGCATCATCAACCTTTAGTTTTCTTTATTTTAATATTTACCTTTTTTTTTAATAAAATAAAAATGAAAAAGATAAGCTTACACTAAAGCTTAGTTATATATCTTGATGTATTATCGATCATAATATTTTTAAATAGGTTAAGAATTTGAATGAAAATAAACTTAAATTTTAAAGATTCAACACTTAAGTTAGTTTTTGAAATTTAAGGTGATTTTCGCTCGAAATAAATATTTTTAGAAGGTATATTTTTTTTAGTTTACAATTTTTTTTTTTTAATATGAGTAAATGATATGAAAATAAGAATTAATGTGGTTAGTATAAGCTAATTTCAAAAACAAAATAGGGAATTAAATGGTTATCAAAATAAATATTTAATGATAAAAATTCCAATAATTTGTGTTTGTTTTTAGCAGAAACATAGATTGGGAAAAAGCCAGCAGTCAGAAACCAATGCCCAAGAAGGTTAATTCCCAATAAAATTAATGAAAACTCTGTATTCCTCTGTTCTCATTACTGATATATTTTTCACTCTGTTTTTGTCCTCTGAGAAAAGATGAGCATTTCAATGGCGAAATCAGCGACAGGATTCAAAACCATATCGCAAACAAGTAAAAACCCATCTCTATTATACAATTTCCCTTCGAGAAAACCTATAATCCTAACATTTTGAGTTTGAATTTACAAGAATTGAGACATCAAAAGCACTGGAAATACAAATGGAGGTACAGAGAAAACTGCAAGAACAAATAGAGGTACAAAAACATTTACAGCTGAGGATCGAAGCGCAAGGGAAGTATTTACAAAGAGTGCTAATAAAAGCACAAGAGACAATCGCAGGACATGGGTGTTGCTCTGAAGCATTAGAACAGGCAAAGGCCGAGCTCTCCCAATTGGCTTCAACAATGGTGAATTCTGGATGTCAGAGTTCTTCATTGTCGGAGTTGACAGACTCCTCAACGGAGATGAATTTCAGTGGAGTTGAGAGATTTGAATCGAGAAGGAGAAGAATGGGATCGATTGAAAGCTGTTTGACTTCTGGGGAGAGTTTGGAGGAGGCAATAAAAGTGAAGAAGAGAAGAAGAGAAGAACAGAGGAGCTCTGTTTCTGAAAGTGATGAGGATGAGAAGGAATTGAGAATGATTGATTTGAATGATGATGAAGGAATTGAAATGGGATCAAAATTGATTGAGTTTCTTTAAATGATGAACATATGAAGGATCATGATCATGAAAAAACTGGCATTTGCTTGTAAAATGTGTAAATGGTTAGTATTATAATGTTGTATATAAGTAACATTTCAATGCAAACTCAATGTTATAATGAAATTGGTTGTTGATAAGCAAATTCTACCGTATTATAGCAATTCTTTTAAATTATTTCATCTATAGTAAATATTTTACTTTCATTGATTGTTTTCAAATAGATCAACTTATATAAAATATCAACTTCACTTCAAAATCTGTCAATTTGATTTGATTGCTTTCAATTAGTTTAACTTTCGGGATGGATCTGGGGCACGGCCTTGTGCACGATTTTCCTACAGCAAGATTGGTTGGGTGTGCGAAGACATGTGAGTGTGTGTTGCATAACCGGCGTGAGAACCCCGCAGCAAGCGAGGTTGGGGCATGTGGCCCAACGTCAATGCAATGGTGGACATCAATGTATCAAAGATGATCCATAACCATCTAGTCCTAACACATACTCGTGATTAGCCACGAGAACTTGAGTTGAGGTAAGAGTTCCGTTACTTTGGTTGAATTCAACGTATTAGACTCTCGAAAATCAAACCCGAAGTCTTTGAAAGTCCTCTAGCAAACTCAAACATGTAACAAGTAAACAAATCAAAATTACAACCTCAAAAAGTCAAGGACCTGAACTCAAAATAAGTCTCTCTTTCTTACATTAATATTTTGGGTGTAGGTCCTCAAAAAGTCAACCTATCAGGCCCAAACTCAAACTTATGGGCCTGAACCAATATTTGAGTCAGATTTGGGCCAACTCAATATCTGAAAACGGATCCAGATTATACTAGCATTTTTTTTAAGTTATATATTGGGTTGATAGACAAATATCAAGATATATTATGAACTTTTTTTTTACTACAAAATGGGGGAAGAGATTACAAATACCGATTTCTATGATCGAACCGGCCACCATGGTGTTGAACTGGATTACCTCCAAACAATGAAATCAACGCGTCACTAACCCTTATGGTAAGTGGACATTTTGATCATTCTTAAGGCCGGTAGATTTGTTTTTTTTTTCATATTTGCTATAATCTTGCTTTTTATTCTATATGCAAAGACCTATTGAAAGTAAAAAGTTCTGCATGGTTAAGTTAGATGTATGAATAAATGGTAGTTGTTTAATTTTAAATCTATGTGGTTGGTGTCAGCTAAATAATATTTAGCGAAAATTTTATAGGTTCAATTTTTTCCATTATATTATATTAATATTTTTTATATAATTATTAGATTTTTATTAAATTATTGCAAAATTAACTTGAATTTAAATGTGTTTCTAAAAATTTTCTGATTTGTTCACTTTTTTTTTTAATAATTCTCAAATTTAAATTAGAAAATGGTATGATAATTTTTTCTTTTAAACAACCATAAATTAAATTATGGCCAACCTAATAGACCAACCTGTCATTATTAAGCAAACTGATAGGTCAATTTTATGTTAGTTTTTATAGGCCAACCTGTGATGCTTTATGACAAACCGTTATGAAGATTTATATCAAAATGGACAATATCATATCTAGGTAAAAGATATAATAATAGGTTGTTCTAATTGATGTTAGATTAAAAAAAAAAAACTTGTACATGTAAGAATTTTATCCTACTTGACTATTACCTGATATATATAGTGAAACTATCTATTTAATTTATTTAATCAAATTGTTATAATTTTAAGTTTATGAGTTCAACAAAAATCTAACTCATTACCTTATCCTAATGTTGAGTTACTATTTTGATTGACTTCAAACTTGAGCAACTTGTAAACGATAAAAAAAAAAAAAAAAAAAAAAAAAAAACAAAAAGCATAAGACATTTAATTATCATTCAATTTTAATTATTACAATTCAGAAAAAAAAAAAAAAAAAAAAAAAAAAAAACATAAGATCTCATAATCATTCAATTTCAATCATTACAACTCATACAAAGAGGGACACCAAAAAAAGGCATTTCCCCTATCAAGATCCAAGAAAAAAGAACCTAAAATCCCAACGCAGAACTGAAGAGCGGGTGGAAAGAACAGTCCACCACGGCCCCTCACTCGTCTCATTTCCACCACAGAACACAAAACCAACCAAACCCCAAATCACCAAAGAGCCCTTCGAAAACATGCCCTTATCAAATGGTGAGGAGTAGTCCTGGGGTTCATCACCGGAATTGAGCGCCGGAGAAGGTCTGGCCGAAGGCCCACCCAGAGGGGGCGACGTTGTTGGAAACAAGTGTACGGCCGTCGCTCGTGGTGACTTGAAAGGAGAGAGCTTGCCCATCCAACAAGCTGTTGCTCTGCCAGTTCTGTCCCCAGTTTCTTGACATCGATTGCCAACCACTTCTCGTCCCTTTCACCGACACTGTATGCACATCTCCTGCGCCCCCCACGTTGGTTATTAGCACCAAGTTGAAGTATGAATGCCCGTTTATTGTGAACCTTATTCCTCCCTTTCTTCGGCACGCAGTCCTGCACAAAATAACAAAACAGGGCATACAGTACTTATGTTATAACTTCATTGGTTTACTTCATTGGTAATGAGAAATATATTATCATTAACAATTAAACATAGTCTCTTCAACATTATATTAGATAGAGTGAATTTAATATTAATTTGAGTTTAATAAACAATAATACCATATTTGATAATATGATATTTTATCTCAATATCAATAGACAATAAGATTTGTAGTTAATATCAATAGATAATAAGATTTGCAGTTTATGCAACTTAAAATGCAGACACAGAAAACCACAATATCAAGGTATCAAGTTAAAAGTATAAAGACTAAAATAATATTTGACATACACGGTTGAATCGAGGCGTTTGAGGTTCAAACAACAAAAGAGTTGGTGTTTGAGGCCGCTAAACAAGTGAGTTGCAGTTAAACAATATTTGAAGATAGAGCTTTGAACGGGTAACATCTTGGTCACTAAATTGAACTTCAAAACCTCACCTTGTCCCAACTATCTAAATACGTCAAAACTCTAAGGACATGTTCGGCTACGGCGGAAAGTAAAAAGAATGAAACTGACAGTAAATTAAACTTTGATGAGATGATCAAGAAACATAATCTAACAGGTCAAATGATAGGAATGGATATTTTCCCTTCCCTATCCGTCTCTTTTAACCGCTTCAAACATGTCTTAAGCGAGTTTTGATACACAAATTCAAATCCAACTCAAATGCTTAAAACATAAGCAAATATTTAATCCAAAAATTCAGATCCAACCCAACCAGGCCCAAGTGAGTAAGCCTAGGCATTTCAGTCCATTAATTTGAATTAAATTCAAAATATTGTTCCAGATATAGCACTATGTCATTATCATTAAAGGGTATGTTGGAACAACTTTATAAGATGTGGTTTGGCCAAATAAGAACTATGCACTGTGTCATCACTTTTTTTTTTTTTTTTTGATAATCGTGATTATCCGGGCCATCTTACGGGCAACTTGACTAATGTCACGAGACATACCACCTGACCCAACAACATTTGAATGTCAAAGAAACCTATAGGTAAGTGACTACCATAGATTGAACTCATCACCTTAAACACTCAAAGACCACTTAACCACTAGTCAATCCATGGTTGTTCACTATGTCATCATTTTCGCTAGTTTCACTTCAAACAAATACAATTAAGTAACAATCAATAACTAAGAAATAAACCTAAAAGTACAAGAGCCAAAAGCTAGAACTAAATCGAGCTAGGTTACCTCCGATACGCAACCGGAACGATCCCGGCATGGTATTGAGCAATGTGGAGAAACACAGGCTGGGCGAGGTCAAAATGGTGAAGAGGAAGGTTGCACCAGCCGCCGGCGTTATTGGGAAGCGCATTATTAGGCGGACAAAAGTTAGTAGCAGTGACCAAAACAGAGCCAGAACGGCACCATTGAGGGTCACCAACGCACTTGATCTCATAGCAAGACCCACAGCTCAACCCACTGTTGAATAGAGCTGTGCTAACCGCCGCAGTATTGGTTCCATATCCTTGACTGTACAAATTTCCATAACCACAAGCTCCACCTGTCCCCCAAACATTCAATTGATGAAATTCTAAACCCTAACCCCAACAATTGAATGGAAACATTAGTTTTAGGGTTATTTGTTTTCTTACCCATTGTCCCGGAAGCATCGTTGCCGCCGTAGAAGGTGGCGTGAGCATTGGTCCATCCGCCGGCTGCGGCGGCGCCGGTTGAGAGCAGTGACAGAATGGCCACTGAAATGAGCGCATTAAAATTCATTTTACTGTTGCTGTAATTGGTTGTTTGAAACAGGGGAAACAATGCAGAGGATCCTCGAGAGTGACCCAATATATAACGAGGGGAACTCACGGATCAAAGCTTGTAAGAATTAACTCTATTTTATAAATGTTTCGTATCCATTTTTAAATCTTCAAAAAAAAAAAAGGTGAATTAACTCAGGATCATTAACTCTAATAATGAAAAGATATCTCTTCTCTTCACTCTTCGTCCTTTTCAACTATACCAAACATACTTTAGTGGTATCATGTAAATTCATTGAACAAAAGTTCGTGAATTTTAGTATGCACTCAAGATTCATTTATTCTCGATTGTTGTAATGGGTTGAAAGTGGATGGAATTGAGCATAGTAAGTTAATTAATGATAATTAACTACTAAGCTTAATCATTTGTGTCGATAGTATTAATCCTGGTATGTATTTGTTTAAAAATGAGTGTTAATAACTACTAGATACGGTAGATATTCATCAATCTCAAACTTAATAGATGTTAACACAGTCTAATAAGATATAAGAACTCATTAAACTCAAACAACTATTCAGTCCAATAAAACCTGATTCCAAATTTAAGTTTTTCGCAGATTTATTTAATGACGAGCTCAATTCTTCTTTTCAACAATAAAATAAAAGTATATGTTTTATGTCACTAATCAAAATGACCAGCATTTAATATTTTTTTAAGGAAAAAAAAAACTTAAATTCTTATTTTATATTGTATGTTAATTTTTAATTTTATTTATAATCACTCTATAATTTGACTGAAATTGGTACAAGTTGCATATGGGAAATGAATGAATAGAAAATTAGTAATTGTTTTTAAAATGTATTTATGAGTAAATTATAATTAATGATATATGCATGCAGAGAGGAGATCATTATGCATACTGAGATTTGCATGCAAAAGGCATTAACAAATCTTAAAACTGATCGCGGAGGGAACAACACCGCGATTTTCGAATCTCTGTTTCCATTTATCATTTAATTACTTAAATTTGTTCTTTTCCTAATTAAACGAATCATTACTGCTAATTAATTACTCACAAATAGTAAGAAGAACTTATTATTTTCTAATTACTAATTAAAACTAAATTTTAATACAATAATTATTTCTTCAATTTATAGAATAGAGTTGCCAGCTAGGTAATTGTGCGATTGGCCTTGAATGTGCGTCTATAATCATAAGATCATACGTAATTGTAACAAATATTTCTTCTTTTTTTTTTTTATAAATTATAATATTAAAAATTAAACATTTTATTAAAAAAATGTTCTCCAGCTTTCACTATCTTCCCATCTCATTTAATCAACATGATGTACACTTTTTATTAAATTTGAGTGTGTGTTTGGATAGGACCCGTCCCGATTCCAAGCGATAGTATGAGTTGTGTTGATATAAGAAGTGTTAAGAAGTTGTTGTATATGGCGATGAGTTAAGATAAAAAGTGTGTGTAGGTTGATGTTTGGGGCTGTAGGTTTGGATGAGATAAAAGTTGATTGATGGGATCTGATGAGATATAATTTTTTTTTTAAAATAAAATAATTAATATAATATTTTTAATTGAATATTTCATAAAATAACTTTTTCAAATTTTTAAAAAATAATAACACTTTCAAAGTTTTATTTTATATTTTATTAAGTACATTTTTTTCATATATATAAAATAACATATTTAAAATTTATTTACATTTTATTATTATTTATGAAATTTAAAATTTGTTACGGTTGGATGATCAAAAAAATTACAAATATTGTTAAATGACGTGATATAAAGAACGAATTTTTTTTGTTCAAATTTATTAATTATAGTTTGAAAATAAATATGAAAAATAGAAGAAACATTTTTTTAATCAAATAAAGTAAAATAATTGATGGAATTTACAATAATAAAAAAGATCAAATGCATATTTATAATAATGCATATATATAAATAATTTACAAATATTATTTAAATAACAATATATATTGAAAGTAAAGTAAATACACCTAATAAAATATACACAGTTTATAAATAAATAAGTTAAATAGATCAGAAGTCCATGGGTCCCACGCGCCAAGTTGGGCTAGATTAAGGGTGGATATTATTCATGCACCATAAACACAGGGTTTGGAACCCTTCCTAACCCAACATCCACCCAAACGGCCCATTATTATTTTAATATTAAGAAAATTATAAATTTAGTCAAAGATACGAGAAAAGTTAGAGCCTAATTTTAAAATTTAAAATTTAGTTTATATAATTTGAAAAGATTTAAAATGTAGTCTATATAATTTAAAAAAAAAAAAAATAGAATTTAGTCTCTATGATTTAATAAAACCTAAGAAATAGTCAATATTACTCGTAAATAGACGAATTGGGTATAAAAAGGTAAGTTTTCATATATGAAATGAAAAGTTCATTTCCATATAACAATTTTAAAAAAAATGCTTAAAAAAAATTACTAATTTAAATTTGTTGGTAACTACTATCAATCAAATAATTACGACTTCCACTATTGAGGCCACACTAGGGGAATCTTCTTCCAAAAATCAACCCTCTCCTCCTCAGAATAGGAGTGATCAAACCCAAAATTACATTTCCATACGCCCTTCTTATTATAAGTCTACTACTACAATGAGAAATAGTGGTCTTGCTTATCGAAGACAACAAGCATATATCTAATATGAATAAGAATGTTGTTAAAACCGGAACAATCTAAGGAAGCATCGAGAATTGGACTAATTAATGTAGAGGTATTAGACTCCACAAGGATAGGAGGTAACCACTCCACATTAGCCTGAGTACTAGCTTTGATCCCTTCACGAATCGTGACACCTTCCGAGAACTTGACATACCCGTTTTTAAAACTAGTTTTCTACCCTACAAGCTTCTACAATACCCATCCAATCATGCAAAATCCACCCTAATCACACTCGTCACTGTTTGTACGTTGAGCAACTACCTCTTAAAAATTCAAATGTCTATTTTCAAGATTGAACCCATATTGACGTGATCTTGAACTGGATTACCATCAAACAATGAAACAAACGTGTCACTAACACATTCAGTAGCACATTATACTTCTGATTAAGATATAAAATAAAACACATAATTCGATAACTGGGCATGACATTTTATTTATTTCGAACTTAATTGAGCATAGCTCAACTGACATTAGTGATGTATTAACATCCACTCGATTTGTAGTTTGAGTCCTCAAATCTTCCGTCTGTACTTCAAATAAAAAAGAAAGAAGATAATCTCTTAATCCCAAATAAATAAACTATTTAAGCTAAATCAAATTGAACAAAATAGTTGCACTAAATCGACAAAACCCGATTTGAAATCATCCGTATTATAAATGCACACTTGATCCTTAACAATACAACGTCTAAACATTTTATAATTAAAAAAAAAAAACATTATAAATTTATACAATAAATAAATAGGTAAATTGTAGATTTAGTCCATATAATTTAAAGAAAGTTTTGGAACTTAGTTCACGATGATTTTAAAATGTATAATTTAGTCATTGTAATTTGAAGAAAGTAATAATTTAGTCCATATAATTTTAAAAATTAGAATTTAGTCTATGTAATTTGATAAACTCTAAAAAACAGTCTTTATTCTTTTAGTACAAATTGGGAAGAAACCGCAAACCATACATAAAAACAAATAAAATACATGTAAGTTAGCTATTCAACTATTCGTATATAAACGATATGAATTTTTTTGACCAACAAGTTATTTAACTCACATTTTGTAATTGACACGCGAATAACAAACTCTTACCTACTTAATTCACTAGCGATTGAAAACGAAAATGGTTGATTATTAGATTTTATTAAACGATAAGAATTTATTTATTTATTTTTAGATCATAAAAATAAAATTCTAACTTTTTTTATATATTTTTTTATGAATAATAGATACTAAATTTTAACTTTTATGAAATTAAAGGACCAAACTTATAATTTGTATTAAATAAATAAATAATGAAAAAAAATTGAAATATATACATGGTAGTCAATAAATTTAAAAATCTCGTCAATATATTTAATTTTAAATAAGAAAATAAATAGGAAAAGGAAAATGTTTTCGTAAAGATTCGAATCCAGCCTTTTTGGAGTTCAATGTGATATGATTAAACATGTGATGTTTGATTCGTACAATACTGCACATGGGACATCTTACACCAGATTCCAAACGCCAACTATTTTTTTTTTTTTACTTGGTTAAATTATTAATTCATTTGATATTGTGTTTTTTAATTTTATAAAATAATAATTACATTAATGATAGTTTTCATTAAGAAAAACATAATATAACTATGTGTATAAATTTTAGAGAGAGGAATTCAAGAATTGTCAATAAAAATAATAGTCGCTAATAGTTAATTATTTTAAATTAAAACGTTACATGAGTGTGTGCCAATTTATCAATAAACTTTTTGTTCGAAATATTAACTGATTTATTATTAAAGTAAAGTAAGTATATAAGGAAAGCAATGAATTATATATATTGAAATTATTAAACTAAATATAAAAGTGAGAATAGGTAATAAAATATAATAAAACTTCAAATGCAATCTAATAATCAACAATATCATAGTTTACTATGATCAATTGATGTGTAATTTTTTATTTTAAAAGATTATAAATTTGAATTTTTTATATAAAATATTGTTGTATAAAAAAAAAAAAAAATCATTTTTATTATTATTATTTTTTATTGGTTTGAGGTTGTGGGACATAGGGACTTTCAAAGATAGGGTTGGAGTATGACGTTTATTATTCCTTACCTTCGCTGCCACTAAATACAATCTTCGTCCCTACTCAAGATCGAGGTGAGATCTTTTGCGATGAATTAGTGGTGATTGTGTTTCCTACGTGGAATTTTCCTAGTTTATTTTTTCTTTTTAATAATTTTAATCTCTATGCATATTTGTTTAACCTGGTTTTCAAAAAGTTAAATTTTTGTGAAAATTTATAATTAGATAATTAATTGTAAATATAGACATTATTCAAAACAAAATATTAAATTGATAAAATATAATAAAATAAAATATAAACGAGATGAGGATCGAAAAAACTAGATAATACATTCTCTGCTCCGTTTAAATTGTAGATAACTTTTCTCCTTCACTCATTCCCTCGAGAAAATGTACATCTCTAGTGAGGAAAGAATATTCGATAAAAATTTTGTTTTCTTTCTTTTAATTATGTTTCTAATAAAATGATTTAAATTAGGATTCAATTTTTAAAATTAAAAAAAAAAAATTATTGTTTATATTTCATTTAGAAATATTTACATTTTATATTTGTTCAAAGAGATTTTCAAATATTAATTTGAATTATTGATTTTTTCTTTTTTTGTACAACATGCGAGGGAGAAGTATTCAAAGTTATTACCTCTAAATTATTATTTATCACGTTGAAATCATTTTTTTTTATATAACTTTATTAAACTTATAAGAATTAAAATATAAATGAATTAAAAAAAGTAAAATTAAATATTTAGAAATACATAATAAAATTGAAATAAACCTTAGAAGTACAATAATTAAAATGAACTAAATTCTTATTTTTTTAAACGACATGGTAACTAAATTTTAGCATTTTTTATAATAATATAGATTAATTTTATAACTCATCCATAACAATTAAATGGTGTATAGATAATGATATCATTAAAAAAAAAAAAAAAAAAAAAAAAAAAAAAAAAAAAACTTTTTTACCCTAGAATTTCAGGTGCAAAACCCAAACAAAGTGCTGGGCCTCCTACTTTCCCTCCCAACCCCTACCCATGGCCCATTAATTTATGTTTAATTTAATAATTAATTTAAATTAAGTTTATATGCTTTCCTAATTTGTGTTCTATTAAAATAAAAACCCATAATTCAACTATTTTTTGTAGTGAACTTAAAAGGTAAACACATGTCAGCTAATTATTCATGTTTGATGGTGTGTGTTAATAACTGATTATAAGTCATAGGGATAACGCAATTAGTTGAAATTAAGCTTAAATTTTGAAGGTATACTCCCTTAATATCTCAAGTTCGAGATCTATATGTGACATTAACTTATAGTCTTCATTCATTTCACGTATTTTCGTGAATGGCCTAGGGACGGGCGTGATACGGTATAGTGTGATTATCTAGTCTAAAAAAAACAATTATAAAAACAAGAAATATTTCGCTTAATTTACGTGCAAGCATACACAATCATTGGCTGATAAATTTCAGTTCATCTCAATAGAGATGTTTAAGACAAACTCGTGCATGTAAGATCCAATTGAAATACAACCAAATCAATAGAATTAAATTAGAATGAAACCAACATCATACACAACATTGCCAAATACAATAATAACAAATTAAGAATATAATTAAAGTACCTAATTAAGTAACTTCAAATTAATATAAAACTTTTTAAATGAAAGAAGTAATTTCTATTATATATTACTATTATGGAAACAAAGAACTCTTTCAAACAATATTACACTCACATTTGCAATATCTCTTTGGTGATTTTCTTTTCGATGGATTCATTCATAACATCGCTACGATGATAATTGCAAGATATTATTTGCAGCTATGCCAATAGAGCCACCAATTCATCAATGGATTTCAGAGTCTTTTCGTAATACAAATACGACTCGTATACTTTCGGTGTTCGAACGTAATAATCCAACTAAAACACCATTAACAAACACAATCAAATTAGCAAAGAAAGACAATCAAGAGCATAACTCAACCAATACATTGCCTAAATCAAGCAAAATTTTAAGTCATGTTATTTCTTGGCACTAAATGATCAAAACTCAAATAGAGTAAATGTTCAATTATAGAGCATATAATTTGTAAAGTAGGTAACATGTAATTAATGCAATTCCACATCAAAATAATGATTAAAAAAAAGTTAAAACTTTTATTAAAGCATAGGAACTAAAATTAAAATTTTGAAAGTTGAAAGACAAAAATAGAAAATGTTTAAGGACTAAAATTGAATATTTGAAATTCGAGGAATCAAAATGGAAAAAATGTTAGGAACAATAAATATATAGATAAAATTTCTAGATCGGTTATATTTAATATTAGTAGATGTTTAGAATATTAGTTAGATAATATATATGATTAATGGGTAAATTATAAATTTAGTC
>JBBMEG010007898.1:0-34383 GCA_037832605.1 Cyclanthera cordifolia | reverse complement strand
TTTGAAATGGAGTTTTCGGGTGAAAAATGGAGTTTTGGGGGAAGAAATGAAGTTTTTGGGGGAAGAAATGAAGTTTTTGGGTCGGACCGACACTAAATGTAGGGAAATTTTTTTTTTTTTTAGTGTCGGTCAGATATTGGTGTCGGTTTGACCGACACAAAAAGGCTGACCGACACCAAAAAGCCGACACTAAATGTGACCGACACCAAATATTCGTGTTTTTGAAAACTTTTTTGTTTGACCGACACCTATTCCCTTATTTGTAGTAGTGAAAGATCATGAGCACTAAATGACCCCTCAAAGCCTATGTAGTCCTAGAGGTTGTAGACTTTAAAGAATACGTTCAAAGTTTTGTGAGCCACCTCCGCAAAGTAAACCCGACCATGCACAAGAGTTCTTGAAGAAAAGAAACTAGAGGAATCGAACTCCTCACTCAAACAGGATGTCATAAAGTGTCACTTCACCTGGGGAGGCTTGCTGTACACAACCTTATCTGAGGGAAACAAGGTACTCTACTCTAAGCTTATCTAAGACACGTTGGGTCAATATTGAGCAACTGGTTTAGACTCGGACCCGACTACCAATGCCTTACTTTGAGTTTTTTTTTTTAGAAAATGAGGCTAAGGTTGGGCGTATTTCATTCTCATAATCAGAAATGGAATCCATGAGCAAAAATCAATACTGTTACATGTGGAAAATAAAAAATTTGAAAAAGTTCTTAAAATCAAACGATTCTCTACAGAGAGCCTACTTAGCCTAGAAATTCAAAAAAGCACTTACAAAAGGGCGAATCTTTACAAAGAGAGCCTAATTAGGCTAAAGCTAGAAGTAAGAACCTAACGAAGGTGAATCTGTACAAAGAGAGCCTAGCAAACCTAAATTTTGAAAAAGTGCCGAAAGGTAATAAGTCTCGATAGTCAAGCACTGAGCACTTTGAGTGACCTCTGAAGGATAAGTCATCATGAGGTCACAAAACTTCATTACTCTAAAACGAGAGTTTAGTTTCCAATGCACTTGGAAAGGAGAGCGGAAATGTAAGCAAAGGATCTGAAAGTATGTGTACAAGGACCATGAAAAGAGATGTATTGTATGTTCTAAAAGTTGTAGGAACAATCATCGAAGCTTCTGCACAAAGGGCAGCCGAAGATCCACAAATGAAAAACCATTTGTCCTTCCATCCTTTCTGAACGTTAGGGAAAGACACCAATGTAAAGAGTCTACTTTGAGGTGTAAAGTAGCATCCAACAAGCAAATTAGGGTGCTGGCAAAAACAATACATAGAACAAAGATCCTGAGCACTAAACGCGGCTTCAAAGCCTTTGTAGCCCCAAAGGCTGTAGACTCCAAAAAATACGGTAAAATTTTTGTGAGTCACCTCAGTCGAAGTCAACCCGGACAAGCATAAGAATTAAAGAAGAAAAGAAACTTGATGCAATCGAACTTCTCTCTCAAACATGATGACATAAAATGTCACTTCACCCAGGGAGGCTTGCTGTACACTTCCTTACCTGCAGGAAGCATGCGGTTCATATTCAATTGAACAAGGAACTCTACTCTAAGCTTATCTAAGACACGCTGGGTAAATATTGAAGTAACCTGTTTAGAATCAAACCGTACTACCAATACCTTACATTGAGTTTTTTTTTTTAGAAAATGAGGCTAAGGTGAGGCGTACTTCATTCTCATAATTAAAAGAGAGATCCATGAGCAAAACTCAATAGTGTTACCTGTAAAAAAGAAAAAAAATGAAAAAGTGCTATAATCAAGCAATTATCTACAAAGAGAGCCTACTTAGTCTAAATTCAAAATAGTTATTACAAAAGGGTGAGTCTCTACAAAGATAGCCTAATTAGCCTAAAGCTCAAAGAAAGAACCTAACGAGGGTGAATCTCTACAAAGAGAGCCTGCCAACCCTAAATTTTGAAGAAGTGCCTAAAGGTAATAAGTCTAGATAGTATACTACTGAGCACTTTGACTGAGCTCAGGAGGATAAGTCATCATGAGTTCATAAAACATCGCCACTCTAGAACGAGGGTTTAGTTTCTAGTGCACTCGGGAAGCAAAGCCATCATGTAAGCAAAGGATCAGAAAGTATGTTTACTAGTAACATGAAAAGAGATGTATTAAATGTTCCAAAAGTTGTAGGAACAGTCATCAAAGCTTATGCAAAAAGAGCAGCCAAAGATCCACAAACGAAAAACCATTTGTCCTTCCATCGTTTCTAAAAGTTCGGGAACAACACGAATGAAGAGACTCTACTCTGAGGTGTAAAGTAGCATCTAACAAGCATATCAAGAAAAGAGATGTATTGTATGTTCCAAAAGTTGTTGGAACAGTCATCGAAGCTTGTGCACAAAGGGCAGCCGAAGATCCACCAATAAAAAACCATTTGTCCTTCCATCCCTTATGAAAATTAGAGAAAGAAACCAATGTAGGGAGTCTACTCTAAAGTGTAAAGTAGCTTCCATCAAGTAAATTAGCGTGCTGGCAAAAACCATACAAAGAACGAAGATCTTGATCACTGAACGTTGCCTCAAAGCCTGTATAGCCCTAAAGTTTGTAGACTCTAAATAATATGTTCAATGTGTTGTAAACACCTGCATCAAAGCCAACCGACCATGCATAAGAATTCTTGAAGAAAACAAACTAGAGGAAATCGAACTTCTCTCTCAAACATGATGACATAAAGTGTCACTTCACCTAGAGAGGCTTGTTGTACACTTCCTTACCTGCAGAAAGCCTGAGGTTCACATTCAACTGAACAAGGAACTCTACTCTAAGCTTATCTAAGACACGCTGGGTCAATATTGAAGTAACTTGTTTAGACTCACATTGAGTTTTTTTTTCGTAAAGGAGGCTAAGGTGAGGCGTACTTCATTCTCATAATTAAAAGAGGGATCCATGAGCAAAACTCAATAGTGTTACCTGTGAAAAAGAAAATAAATGACAAAGTGCTTAAAATCAAGCGATTATCTACAAAGAGAGCGTACTTAGTCTAAAGATTAAAAAAAGTTCTTACAAAAGGGCGAGTCCATACAAAGAGAGCCTAATTATCCTAAAGCTCAAAGAAAGAACCTAATGCAAGTGAATCTTTACAAAGAGAGCTTGCCAACCCTAAATTTTGAGGTTTGGAACCAAGGGCAAGCTGTGCCCAAAGTTTATCGGACCTTTCGAGATGCTCGAGAGGATTAGAGAAGTTGCATATCACTTAGGTTTGCCTCCCTCTTTGTCCAGTGTGCACGATATTTTCATGTCTCGATGCTCAGAAAGTATGTACACGACCCTGCTCATATCATTGATCATGAGCCATTGCAGTGAATGAGGATTTGAGTTTCGTAGAAAAGTTTGTTCAGCTTCTGGATAGGGACATAAAACTTTTGAGGAACCGAGAAATCTATTTGGTAAAGCTACGCTAGAGAAGTCAAGCTGTGGAAGAGGCCACCTAGGAGAGAAAAGACGACATGTGTTCCCGCTACCCCGATCTATTCTTACCTTAGTTCACTTTTAAGGATGAAAGTTTACAAATGGGGGAATATTGTAACAGCCCGCCCTTTTGCTCTCTAATTTTTCAAGGTTAGTTTTGTAATTTTAAGATTATCGGGGATCCCGGGATTCATTTTGAAATTTATTTTGGGCTATAAGTAATTATTAAAGTTATATATTGAGAGGTGTGAAGTCGGAATTTGAAAACTAGGGGTAAATGGTCATTTTTAGCCCTAGTGGCAATTTGGTAATTTTCCAAGGTTTTTGATCCTGATATATAATACCTAAACGACCTTATCATTAGACTATAATTCTTCAAATAAATGAGTGCCACTGCCGACAAGGATCTATCTGTTTCTGTTCCCCAATTGCGCCACCGACAGGCCAATCATTGGCATCCGATAGCCGCCAATAACCGAATCATTACCTTCTGACAGCAGCTTGACAGCCATTCATTAGCGTAGATTTATATTCAGCCGCCGATAGAAGACATAGTTGTCAGTGGAGTCAGATCTCGTGATCCGTGTTGCCGCCGACAGCGTCGCCTACAGCCGCATCAATTTTAGCGCGGTCCGACTCCGTTCTCTATGCTCGACAGCGTCATAGACAAGTCAGGGAGGTTTTCCGTGCCGACCAGTCTTAAGTTGAGAGTTGTCGCCCAAAACTGGTCTTTTGCCCAAGCCTCATTCAAGGCATTCTGCATGGGTCACGCGTCTCAGGCCTACAACCTTAGTGATCTGCCCATTTAGCTAACGTGCCGGTAAGCCCACCGTCACGCGCCATCCTCGATCGATCCTACATCCACTATTCCAGCCACGCGCCGCTGCTGGTCATCAGAAAATTTCTAAATGCTCGGTTTTGGGTAATTTCGATTCTCTAGACGCGTTTTTTAAGGTTTTAAGGGAAAATGTTGATGTTTTAACACTGTTTTGCTATGTTTTGACAGAGAAACGTCAAGGAGTCGCAATTCGGGCACCTAAGAGTATCTTGAGCGGGAAACGAGCAAAGTAAGGGAATTTCTTACCTTTATCTTGGTAAATCTACAATTAAGTGAATGCATGTGTATGCTAACCTATAGAAATGTAGTGATATGTTGAGTGCAGTGGTTGCCGTGTCTCCATGTATTTGTGGATTGTCTCTGTTTTACTTATGTTATTCATATGTATATCGTGGCGATATGCATGTATTCGATAAATTTACGAGCAGGTGACTCTATTGAAGGCATTAGAGTGGCATTCTCTATTAGACTAGCCCCGGAGACGCACTAAATCATCTTGTGGGGCCCGAGAGTGGCATATTCCTTCGGGATAACCCCAGTGTCACCTTTATCTTTCTCGAGACATCCACAATTGTATAAGTTCAACGAAACTCCATCGATATTATTACTCATTATTATGTCTTGATTCTTATGTGCTTTTTGCTTAAGTTATGTTGATTCCGAATAAGGATCCTTATTGAGTTTAGTAACTGATCACCCTGTTATTTTTTGTGGACCCCATAGGTACTCATGGACTCTACCAGGGTGGTTGATCAGAGAGGCTAGAAGGACCATGGGCTCGTGTTGTTTCATGTTCGGTGTCGAGTATTTATCTTATTCCGCATTGTTCCTTAATTTCCCTTTGCATTTATTTGACCCTATTTGGACTTAATGGATCTTATCCTGAAATGGACAAGGTGATCTTTTGTTAAAAAGAGGAGTAAATAAGACATTTTGGACCGAATGAGAATTTTGGTAATTGAATAGAATTTATGCAGTTGGTATATAAGAATAAAAGCCTTGCAAGTCTTTATTTTCCAATTATCGTCTTTATCATTCTCTCTTTATTTTGTATGCAGCACAGATCTCGATGAGCACTATTTAGTATAACAATTTAGAGTTGTCCAATCGTTGTTTGTTGTTTCTCGTGCCTGTAAAGCTTGTGTTAGTGCTACTGCCAATCGAAGATGTGTGTTTTGACCTTTATCTACCCCAAAATCTCTATGCATAAGCAATTATATTCAAACAATTCAACACTAAATTGAGGTTGATATGCAAGTATACACAATCATTATCGTAGCAAGATTTAAATCTGATAAAAGTCTTATTCTTCTCAAAGATTTGAACTATTTTTACTTTCACTTCGAATGCAAGAAATTGTGTGGGCAAATTTTCTAAATTAAAAACAAAATTGTAAATGATTGATCAAACAACAATGAACGAAGTAAGATAACAATAAGAAACAGTAATAATTAACGAATAACATGATTTTATTATAATAATGGTCGGGTAGATTAAGAATATACAAATTAGATTGCTACAACAAAGAATTTCCTCGAAATAGGTGAATTACTACTTTACTCATTCACTACTTCTCTCAAAAATTAGTATTTTCAACCCTATCAAGTCAACAACATTAGTTAGAAGGTTATATCTATTGATTCATCAAATAGTGAGAGAAATATTACTAGCCTAATGAATGAAATGCAACTCTACTAAAGAATCATTCTCTCGAGGTGATTACAAAGTCAAATACAAAATGATTGTCAGTCGAAATTTATCAAACCCCTACAACAATGCATGTCAATTCCTCATCTTTCTATTTGCAACTTTAAAAATCTAAATTATCATAAATCTAATCATAATGGTAAACATTGAGTTCACCATTAACGTAGAAAACACTGATTTAAGAACAAAAACATAATTCATAATCGAAAGCTAATATAGAATATAAACGTTGATGCAATCGCAAAATCGAAATGCAACACAATCGAACTTCAATAAATCTAAATCAAACCGAAACTTGAATTAACTCACATGAAACAAATATTCAATGTAAATTTTTTAAGTGCTAAAACAGAAAAGAATGTAAACGAAGTCAAGAAAAAAAAAAGTAAAAAGTAAAAAAAGAAAGGATTAGAAAGAGTAAGCGTTGATCGAAGAGTGCATGAATAACATTTTTAGATCCAATCTTCTTCTTATGCTCCAATCACTAAAGGCCTATAATTTCGGTCCGACCAACACTAAATGTAGGGGAATTTTTTTTTTTTTTTTAGTGTCGGTCACATATTGGTGTCGGTCTGACCGACACTAAAAGGGTGACCGACACCAAAAAACCGACACTAAATGTGACCGACACCAAATATCCGTGTTTTTGAAATTTTTTTTGTTTGACCGACACCTATTCCCTTATTTGTAGTAGTGCTAGGAGTAGCCTTAGAAAGGGTCGGGTCCTTACAGTTCATACTTAGTAAAAGCTATAAGTAGTCAACATAACTAATGGTGAGAAAGTCTTATAACTGATCAAAGATAGAAAATTTCACTCGAGAATTAGTGTGTGATATCTATTCATAACACTCCCCCTTAGATATTCATAACTGACTCATTAAAAATCTTGCTAGGAAAATCCAATGGAAAAAAACTTTAGTCAAAGGAAAAAAAGTGCAGTGACTTTTTATCCCCTTATAAAACATTGTTTGAGTCGCTGCATTTCAATGTTATAAACAAACTTCTCAAATGTTGGGGTAGGTAATATCTTTGTAAATAAGTCAGCCAAATTTTCTTTTGAAGTGATTTGTTGAACATTGATGTCACCATTTTTTTCATAATCATGTGTAGAAGAGCTTTGGTGAGATATGTTTAGTTCTATCTTCTTTAATGTATCCTCAATTGATTTGTGCTATACATGTTGTATTGTCTTCGAATATTTTTGTTGGAATGTCTTGGGTACATTGTAAGTCGGAAGTTTCCTGAATGTGTTGAGACATTAACTTCAATCATATACATTCTCAGCTAGCCTCATGAACTGCAATAACTTATGCATGATTTGAAGAAGTGGCTGTAATGGTTTACAGACCTCCATGATATAGTTGTTCCTCCACATATGAATAGGCAACCAGTTTAAGATTTAGCTTTGTGAGGATCAGATAAATATCCAGCATCTGCATAACGAATTATATCAAAATTTGATTTGTTAGAATAAAATAAACTCATAACAATCGACACTCGAATATAATATAGTACATGTTTAACTTCATTCAAATGCATTTTTGTAGGGGAAGAACTATATCTAGCTAATAAATTTACTGCAAATGTTATATCAGATCGTGTATTATTAATAAGATACATCAATGCACCTATCGCACTAAGATATAGTACTTCAGGACCAAGTAAGTCTTCGTTACCTTCTCGAGGCCGGAATACATCCTTATTTGGATCTATTAATCGAACTACCATTTTAATGTTTAATGGATGTGTTTTGTCCATGTAGAATCCTTTCATCGGCAAGATGCTCAATTTATATACGAAGGGAAAACTTTGTTTTTTCAAGATCGTTCATTTCAAATTCTTTTTTAAGATATTTAATTTTCTTTGAAAGCTATTATGGAGTTCCGATTATATTCAAGTCATCAACATATACAACAATAATAACAAACCTTGATTGTGATTTCTTTATAAATACACATGGACAAATTGGATTATTTTGATATCTTTCAGACAATAAATATTTACTGAGACGATTATACCACAATTTGTCCGGATTATTTTAGTCCATATAAATATCTCTGCAATTTAATGGAATATAATTCTCTTGAATTTAATTTATATGATTCGAGTATCTTTAATCTTTTTGGGATTTCATATAAATATCATTATCTAGGGATCCATATCAATATGTTGTAACCACACCCATTAGATGCATGTCAAGTTTTTCAAATACAGTCATGCTAATTAGATATTTCAATGTTATTGCATCCACCACAGGAGAATATGTCTCGCATAGTCAATACCAGGCCTTTGCCACAAACCTCATGAAACAAGTCTTGCTTTGTATTTTGTGACTTAATTTTTTTTTCATTTCTTTTACGTACAAATACCCACATGTAACCAATAGGTTTTACACCTTCATGTGTACGAACTAGTGGTCCAAAAGCTTCACGTTTAAAATATGAGTCTAATTCTGCTTGGATTGTTTCTTTCCATTTAAGGCAGTCATTTATGTACCGACATTCTTCTACAGATTTAGGTTCACAATCTTCATTTTCATATATAAGATCATGATCAACGTTATAAGAAAAAAAAATGTTATCAACAACTATGTCATTATGATTCCATCTCTTTTTCGTCTTGACATAATTTATTGAAATCACATTATTATCCTCATTTATTGGAGCATCTTCGATATTCTCATGATTAGTTATGTATAAAAATTCTTTAAGAATATTCATACTTTCAATTGTGTTATCTTGGCTATTAGCTCTTTTTTTATTAGGATTTTTTTCTTTAGAGCTTACGAGCCTTCCAAGCTTCTTGTGTGCCGCAAATTCATGAGGTGAAACAATTTTGTTGTGTAAGATTTCATTTTTGGATGGAACATTTACTGCTAGTATATATGACTTGGTCGCTTTCTTAGCATCTATAAATGCATCGGGCAAATGATTTGCTATATTTTGTAAATTAATTATCTTTTGAACTTCTAGCTCACATTGATTTGCGAAGGACCAAAATGGGATAATGAAGAAGTATTCCATGTAATTTTTTTTTCCAACTTATGAGTTTCTCCCCCTAATTTGGAAAATTTGTTTCATTAAAGTGATAGTTAGCAAATCTCACAGTAAACACATCACCAATTAGGAGTTTCAAGATATCTAATAATTGACGGGGAATCAAATCTAACATATATTCCTAACCTTCTTTGAGAACCAATTTTAGTACGTTGTGGTGGAGCAATTGGAACATATACTGCGCATCCAAAAAATTGCAAATGAAAAATATTAGGCTCTTGACTATATGCCAATTATATTGGGGAGAAGACTTGTAATAGGATACTGGTCTAATGCGCAATAGAGATGTTGCATGCAAAATAGCATGACCTCATACACATATTGGAAGTTGTGCTCTCATAAGTAAAGGTCTTGTAATTAAATGTGAACGTTTAATAAATGATTCTGCTATACCATTTTATGTATGAACATGAGCTACACGATGCTCAATACTTATCCCCATAGATACACAATAATTATTGAATGTTTGAGATGTAAATTCCTCAGCATTTAAATGGATGTCCATTTGATTTTTCAATAATTCTTCTTATCATTATTGACATTGGATGACCCAATTGATCATGCCAAAATATGGATATATCTGAATTCATGAACTTCGCGTTCATTGTTGTACTTCAACAACATTGATGTGTGTGTAGTATAGTTCAGAAGAAAATGCATACAACTTTTCTAATATACGTTTTTCATTAGAGACATTACAAATAATATAGAGATATTCAATATTATCTTTATTATCTGTCTTTATATGATATCCGTTATAACATATATCTTTAAAACTAAGTAGATTTCTCTTTGATTTACTAGAACAAAGCATAATCAATGGTAACTTTTGTTCCTCTTCGTAAAAGAAGATTTGTTTTTCCAAAACGTTCAATCAAGTTTGCAGAACCTCATATTGTATTGACACTTGCTTCAAGAATTCCCAATTTAGAAAAATATTTTCTACTTTTAAGTATTGTATGTGTAGTTGCACTATCTACCAAACATAGGTCTTAGTGAGAAAATTCTTGAGAAATTTCCATTATTTTTTATTAAAAGAAAAAAAAAATTATTAAAACAAGGAAAATAAATCAAACCATAACAAAACTTAAAGTACAAAAAATACAAAATTGTCTTATGAAACATAAATAAAACATGAATAATGTCTAATTTTTGATATTATCATTTGAAATGTTTCTTGTTTCTTTAGCTTTCCTATCAAAAAAAGCGACAATATTTAATTGAGTCATGCTTGAAGGGTCATAACCATTATCTTCTTGATATGCAAAGTTTTCTTCCACATTTTTTTCTTTCTTCAATGATCCTTGGTAAAGATCAACCAAGTCTTTAGGCATACAACATGTATGTGACCAATGCCGTTTCATACCACTTTGAAAACATTTGTTCTCAACACTTTTAGATATATGATCATTTTGTAGAGCTTTTTCTTGAGGATTGTCATTATTCATGGTCCGTTTGAAATTTGAATAATTGTTACGATCACCATGAATTAAATAATTATTTCTTCTTCTTCCATGACCATGACCACGACCATAACCACGACATTGACCTCAATCATAATTATTTACGACATCACTTCAGGGAATGGTGTTGCTCCAGTTGGTCGAGATTCATGACTTTTCATCAGGAGCTCATTATTTTGTCAGCTACTAATAAACATGATGTAAGTTCATAATATTTTTTAAAATCTCTTTCACGATATTGTTGCTGAGCATATTCAAGGCATGAAAAGCAGAAAAAAATTTCTCTAGCGTATCTGCATCTGTAACCTTCTCTCCGCATAATATTAATTTTGAACTTATTTTGAATAATGCATAGTTATAATCACTCGCTGATTTAAAATCTTGCAACCTTATGTGTATTCAACGAGCTCTTGGAAGAATAACTTCTTTTTTGTGACCATATATTTCTTTTAAATTTTTTTCATAAAATGTTGCATCTTTTATCGTTAGATACTCAAACTTTAATCCCTCTTAAAGATGATGACGAAGGAATATCATAGCTTTTGCCTTAGGTTGATTTGATGCCTCATTTTCTTCTTTTATTGTTTCTCTAAGGTTCATGGATTTCAAATGAATCTCACCATCCACCCCCATGATAAATAATTATTTCTATAGATATCAAGGCGGTGAAATCAAGTTTTGTAAAATTTTCCTTTGTAAAACTATAATAGATAAATTAATTTATATTAGAAATTAATAAACCCATCATTATTATAGATTTTAAAAGAAATTTGACCAGTTATTAAATATAAATAAATTATGAAATAACATACACAAAAAAATCTAATTACTACAAAAAAAAACCATAACATATAAATGGTAACTAATTGTATATTAAATTCATCAAATAATTTACTTTAGAAATTAATAATCTTAAAAAAAAATTAACAAAATTTAGGATTTAAAAATATTTAAACATTCATTTCACATATTATTTATTATTATTTTTTTTTATATCTAAGTAAAAAACTACAATATTGAATACAATACATACACTATATTAATCGCAATATTATGATATAATATCATGGATAATTAACAAGTATGAAACAAAAAATATTGAATTTTCAACTCAACTGATGTCAACTAGTTTAAGCACTATATTGCATTAACCAATTTACTGAAAATTTTCCTAAATTAATTTTTTTTTTACAAATTAAGTTAAATATAATGCTACAAAAAACAATGATTTGTTGTAATACAACAAATTTCATGTATTGACATTTTATGACTTTTGTACGCAATATAATAATAGAGAAAATTATGTTGGTTATGATGATAGTTTAGAGAGAAAAAATAAATTGTAATGTTAATTGTATGATATCAATGATAATATTATCATTTAATACATATTTAAACAAATGTATATTATGAATTCAATATAACCATAAATAAAATTAAAAAATTGTCTACTAATGATAACAATGTTTCACATGTAAAATAAGATGAAACTAATGATAACAACTATATAGTTGAATCATATTCAATAACATGAGTTCAATCGTATTATAATAAATAAACAATTAGTATTTATAGTAGAACAACATTCGAAGTTTACACCAAACTAACAATTGTCAACATTAGAATGTATTCAATGTTTATATGTAAGATCTTAACCTCGTATACATTACATACAAGGAACGTTCATATACATATCACACAAGAAAAAAAAAATTAGACCTACCTTTTGTTCAAACGGTAGAAATTCATGTTGATAACGTGTTATAAAAGTATTTAAGAATAAAGGTAAGAAATAGATGGAATAGAGAGAAATGATATAGGAATAAAGTGAGTTCAGTCTATTGAGTTTTTGATGTGTTAGTACAAGACTTGTAATGCAGCTATTTATACTATTACATAAAGTCCATACTTAGTAAAAGCTATAATTAGCCAACATAACTAATGGTGAGAAAGTGTTATGGCTAATTCAAAGATAAAAATTTTTATCCAAGAATTAGTGTGCGGATATCTATTCATAACATGTATTTATTTTATGAGTAATTGTGCTCAATATTCAAGTTTTAAAAAATATTTACATATCTAGTCAAATCTTAATGGGGTGATTGAATTTTGGAGTGGAATATGAGAGGAGAGGAAGGAGAGGAAGAAGAGAAAGTGGAGTAATTTGAAGATATGAAGTACTTATTTTGGATTGATGTTTTATAAAGGAGATGTTGAAAAAACTTTGTTTGGAGATTCAAGTTTAGGAGAGAAGATGTTTACTTTATATTAATTTCTAATTTATTTATATTAATAATTCAACTAGACAATGATAAATTTTAAATTTGAAGAAAAAAAAAGTTAGATTAAAAAAAATAATTAAAAAAGAGTTAGAAAATTAGATGAAGTTTGATATGAAGTTGCTCACACCTTTCTCTAGTTCTTTGTCGGTTGTTGTTGTGAGAGGTGGTTATTCTTAAAATTGGGAGGTATTTATCTTCAATGTGGGAAGAGGTTCTCCTTTAGAGTGTGAAGGTGTTTTATTCTACAAAGTGAAGTCTTCAAATCGGATGAGGTTCGATTTGTCGTTAACTCCCAAAGAGCAACATCTTTTCCATGGGGTTCGAGAAGGAAGTCATAGAGTACTTCAGGGGCAGTTGAGGGTTAAGTGTAGGGTTCCTCTTTAGCGTCTTTTGTGTTTGGGAAGGAGCCGATGCATGAAGCCAAGACTAGTTGGATTTTCTTTGTCCTGTCTTACGCTTGCTTTGAAGTAGAAGAATCACATTTCTTCTATGGGAATCTTTGAGCCATTGAGGGATTGGGTGCTTGTGAAGCTAAGAAAGTGGTGGGGAAGAAGAAACTTATCATATGACATAAGAAGTAGGGTTTAGGAAAAACCATAGAGAATCGAAAATGAGGTTTGGTTCAGGAAATACCAGATGGGCAAAGTTATTTGATGTAGGGGATCAAAACCCTCAGACTCGTCAAGGAAGGATGCTAGAAACTTAAGGGCGTGTTTGGGGCAGGGAGTTATTTAAGAGGAGTTAAGTTGAGAGGAGTGTTAAGTTAATCTTAGTTTTAAGTTAAACTCTGTTTGTGGCAAGGGTTAAGTTAAGCAGAGTTTAGTTAAGCTGAGGGTTGTTTATGGCAGAGATTAAGTTAAACAGGGTTAAGTTAGGTAGATTTAAGTTAAACTGTGTTTGTTAGGTATGTTAAGGTAACCTGAGTTGATTTTTTTTTTTTTGTAGGAAATTAAAATGCAATCAATTAGAACTAATTTTTATTTCATAATGACCCCACTACCCCACTAAAGAGAATGAATTGACTTTCAAAATATTAGTAAATAGATGCTCAAATTTGTAATTATTGGATAAGTGTATTTGAAAGAAGGTTTGAATGATTGGATCAAGTTTTTTTTAATCGAGAGAGATGATTTTTTTTAGAGAGAGAGAAGAGAGAGGCTTTTGAGTTGGAGCAAGGGAAGGAGGTTGAGAGAAGGGCTATAAAAATTGTGGAGGGATTATTTTTATCAATTAAAACTGAGAGATTATTTTGACTCATTAGTTTTGTTGTTGATTTTGGTAGAGGTGCTGTTAATAGCTCGTTTGCTTGATTTTTTTTTTTTCAGATAGATTATACAGATAATAACTCGTTTGGATGAAAATTAATAATGAGAGATTATTAGATATGAATATTAAAAATAATTGATTTGAATGAGTGATTATTTTAATTGATTTCAATCTCATTTTTGATGTGTTTGTTTAAAAAACAATTAATAAAAAATTATTTGTAACATTCTTATAGTGAAATTTTTATATGAATATATTTTGTAGAATAATCATGAGTTAGATTAAAGAATATTGACTAAAGACGAAAGTCCCTGATATAGTCAAATTGGAAATTCAAACATAAAAGTTTATCATAGAAAGAAAATATGTTTGTAAAAAAAAAAACACTAAAATCCTAGCTCGAAATATTTTGTGAAATTAATTGTTTTTGAAAGTCCATGATAAGAAACAAAAAGAGAATGAAAAGGAACAAAAAAAGAAATAGAAAATAAATTAATATTTTGCCGCAACATAATAGCTGACAAGACATATTTGGACCGTAATCATTACTTATAAATATTCCAAATAAATTATCATTCTAAATATTAATTATTTTCTCTTGTAAACTACATCAAAATAACATCTAGTGCTTGATGATAACATTACTTTAAATACAAATATTTTAGATAAAACTTGACTCTAAATAATAATTCTAACTAAAATCTCCATAAACATCTCAATGGTTGTTCAATTAAAAAAAAAAAAGAAATAATCAAATTAATTGGTGACCAAAAGTGTGGATTAATTTGTTAATTTGAAATGTGTAGAAATGTAGGCGCAGCGTGGTTCGGTGGACCATTTTTTTTTCTCTGTTTCTCTTCTTCTTCTGTACGTCTCTCACTACCCATGTTCATTATTTCCCATTTGAAATGTGTAGAAATATCTCAGAGTTCTTATTCCGTGCGGTGGCATAGAGAATATCCGTAACCCCATATTCCCCTTTTCCGAACACAAGCAAGGGGTTTCTATTGAGTATTTCTTGAACGAATCTTAAATCGTCCGCCGGTGTAAATCAGCCATCCGCCTCCCCTTTTTCGATTCGGACTCGATTAGAAGTTTTCGAGAAACTTCGGAGTGGTGTTTTGCGACATCGTGAAACTGTTCTTCGTCGTCCTAAACAGTTTCTAGGCGGCGAATCTGGCGGAGGGAATGTGAGTTTGATGAGATGGTTACCCGTCGATTCGAAGAAGTTGCCAGACCAAATCGTAATGGCCATTCGCAGCTGCCCAATCGATCGGAGAAGCGTACCACCATTGGTCGCTGGTGCTTTCCCACCGGAGAGGGAAAAACGTCAGCGGTATGAACAGAACAAAGACGAAGAAAATGAACAGAACACGGATTTGAACAGTGTTATTCAAATCCGTGTTAACTTAAACCGAATTTAATTTTTTTCAAAACCTTGTGCCAAACAAGGTTTAGATGGATCAACTTAACACGGGTTAAGATGATCCCTCGGTCAAACAGCCCCTAAGTTGTCGGTTAGTTATTGACGTTTATTTCAATGGTCAAAATCAAGGGTTTCATTAGTGTGTTTCCAAGCTACATCGTGGGGAAGAGCCTGTCACAAGTACAATCCTTTGCAAAAGGGCATGAGTTGACATTTGGTGGGCTACTCAAGGTAAAGGAAATTAATGGACTTGTACTATTGCAAAAATCAAAAGAGACATGTTTGTGCCCTTTAAATGAGATATTAAACTAAACCACTTTTCACGAACCAGTTTGGTTCGTTGGTGGCCAAACTTGTCTATCAAGCCAGGTTTGATTATCTAATCGGATCAATGGATTTCATGAACCGAGTAGCACAATGATTGGGGTTTCTTTGGGTTTTATTATTGACACCACTACTTTTGTTTCTTCTAACTTTTCTTTACTGCTTGTCTAATTTTTGTAAGCCTTGTTTTGATTTTTTTTTTTTTTTTTTTTTTTCGGTTTCTAACTTTAATTTTCCTTATCTTAGTGTCCAACTTAGACTTGTAGGTATTGGGGTTTTGTTGTGTTGTTGATAGGTATAAATATTGTTGTATGTCTCGTTTTTACCTCAAACTTGGTTAATGGTATAAATATGTGAGGTTTTCAAAAAAAAAAAAAAAAAAAAAATGAAGTTTGATTTGTAGTTTAATGGGATGTTGGAAGAAGAGTTAGGGGAGATGACATAAGTTGTGATGTACTAAAAAGCAAACAAGAGTTGATAATTTTCAAAATCTCTGCTGTTCTCATTTTCATATTATAAATCCCAAAAATGTCCCAATTGAATTTTTATTTTTGAATTTAGATTCCAATTTAGAATCTTTTTTCCTTATACAATAATTCTTTGTATTAATCCAACCACCTTCCTAAATTTTTGGATTATTTTGTGATTACAATATTTTTTAAACCAAATTGACCATTCCTCCGTGATAATCGTCCTCTTTTTGCATAAATTCCATTGAAATTTTGTATTGTAAAGATCGGATCCGACATATAGTAAACCATGAGATCTTATCCTCTTATACATAATAAACAATTATAAAACCAATATCTAGAGACATGCTAAATTAATACTTGCATTTTATTAAAAGAAATGAAATAGTTAATAAATAACGTAGCTCAAGGCACCCTTAAAAACAAATAAGCACAACAACTGAAACAAGTACCTAACATGTCTCTAAAACACATAGTTCATGCTTTAAACAATAACATAAATAACGTTTGTTAAATAGACTTTTAAAATTCAATGCAATATTCCATGGTCACATTAGCTCCAGCTCAACCATCCCGGTTCGTCCTGTGAGTAATTTGAGGGAATCCATAATGGAAAGGGTGAGTCGCGAAACTTAGTAAGGGAATCTAGCACGAGATCCACAAGAACATATCAATGAACATAATAGCATGAATAAAATGTTATCTAAAGTAAAATATCATATCTCTTGGTAACCGATGAAAGTGTGAGGGCATCTCGGCGAGCCAAAGCAATCTGGTTGTCGCCAGACTTTGAACACTCATGCGAAGAGGTAGTAGAAACACCCTCTACCGTTGGATATCACCCACACCCCAACTTCTAAAAAAGGCACCTGGGAAAGGTCAAGCGAACTCTGGGTAGGTATAACTAACAAGGTGGCCGCCCGATCCTGACATACCGCGATAAGGAATATCGTCCTCTCGCCCGTCACTTGACAAATCTCTTATCCGAAGTTTACAGCTAAGACACGACTGACCTGAACCGTAGTGCGTGCTCTATAACATGCTGAATTTAATCTCAGAATTTCATAAATCAAGGTAACACAACAACATCACACATGCTCGGGAATCAACCAATACCTCAAAACAAAACATTCAATACAATTAAGGGAAATTATAGTGGATATGTTGTTTTATAGTGGATATGTTGTTTTTAGTAATATATTACATATTTGTTTATAATTGAAAGTATTTGAAAAACTATTTTCTTTTATTTTTATATTTATATTTAAGTTACTATTTTACCCTTTCTCAAATTTCTTTCTTTTGCAATTTTTCTTCTTCCTCGACCTCTAATTTTCATCGATTTCATCTTCCCCTGTCGTCAAATTCTAGACATAAGGTAGCGGTGCCGGAAACAGAAGAGCAAGGCCACAACAAATCAACAACGGAAAGGAAGAATTTATGAACAAGAATCAATCGATTGTCTGATTTGGTGCAAAACCACTGTCGAGCTGCAACAATCAGTGATCAATTTGATTATGATTTGCAAATTTAGGAAAAAACGAAGGTCTAATCGAAGGAACGAGTCGCTCTATTTGAAGAAAATGAAATAGGAAATAATTCAACCCTGTTTGTTCCTTAATTTTGCAATTCTTCATCAACGATTTGATCTCCCGCTACAGATCCGCCAATTGCTTGTTTCTATTGTTTGGATTTCGGATTACCAAATCGCTCCTCCATTTTCTTGCACTTCGTCGTCTTTGACTTCTATTTAGGGATTGCAAAGTTAATCTTCAACACTTCGTGATATTCCTGCCGAAATGTTAGGAGCCGATGTACAGTTTGGCCGTTATACAATTTCGTCGAGGTAGGAGAGAAGACAGAATACTGTATTTATAAATACACATTAATAATATATATTGTATTTATAAACACCATTAATAATATTGTATTTGTAAATAATATTATTTATAAATATGTATTTTAATATTACTGTATTTAAAATATAATACGTATTTATAAAACACAATACAATATTATAATATTACTTTATTTTATATAATATTGTATTTATAATAATAATAATACGTATTTATTAAAAATCACTATATATATATATATATAATCTTGTATTTATAAATACACATTAGTAATTTTGTATTTATAAATATGTATTTATAATATTATTGTATTTAAAGTATAATACCTATTAATGAAACACAATACTATTTGTATATAATATTGTATTTACAATAATAATTATAATAATACTTATTTATAAAAAAAAATATTGTATTTATAAATACACATTAATAATACTATTTTTATAAATAATATTATATTTATAATAATAATAAACACAGTTATAGAACATTATACTATAATTATAAATAATATTGTCTTTATAAATACATTTATTATTATGTATTAATAATATTGTATTTAATTTTAAAAAATATTGTATTTATAAAGGGAAGGTTAGTTCTGTCTTTTCACCTTCAAACCGAATTTGAATTTTTTTAATGTTTAAATTACTTTTGCTTCTATCTTTTAAAAAATGCACAGATTTGCAATATTTTATTGCAAATGTCATATTCTCGATCTTTTCCCTACAATTCAATCAAGAACATGCTAAAAAATTACCGTATTGAACCTAATACTGGGAAACAGTCCTTACCTTGGCCTGAAACTGCTCGGAACAGCCCTTGAAACTCACCTAAAAGTGCCCATTGAGAACAAACGAGTGAGAATTTGGACCTAAAACCTTCAAAATATGCTCGGGGCATAGGAAACCTTAGGGGTGAAAATTAAATTTTTTCGATCACCGTAGACGGCGGCGGCAGCGCTTAAGAATCAGTCGCCGGCACGTGATGCACTACATGAAACATGCTAAGGTGCAGGCTTGGGCGTGCACGTTCTAGGCGCGTGTTGGATCCTGGGCAGCTTCGGGAGGCGCAATAGGCTCGGACGCGAATTGCCAATCCGAGGCTACGGAATGCACGACTTTAATTGGCGCACGCGATCGGCAACACCCGATTGAATGACAGTTGAGGGCGACGTTGATTCATGGACACAGATGGAGGTGCTGATTGGTGCAGGCAGAGGCAGCGCTAGCGCAAACCTGACCCACCAAGGAATGCTTCTCCTACACTACAAGGACGAACCTGACAGCGACACGCGACACTACAAGGCTGACGGATCAGACTTCAACAGCGGCGCAATGATTAGGGCACTGAAAACGGAGTAGCGACTGCATATAAATCAATGACTACAAAAGCTGCTACGACTGGCGGTGGCTCTGGCTTTATCTCCTCGGGATCTGTGCTTGCACGAAAAGTAAAGGGAATTTTCTTGTTTTTAGTGATGACGACGCTATCATTAGGAAGTGATGGGTATTTATAACTTTTGTCTTTTCTCTATTTTGTCGTTTAGTGCAGAAATTACAAAAATGTCATTTTCAGCCAAATTACAATTTTGAGCCTCACTTCAAATCCAACTTTGTAAACCTAAGAATATTTTCGTCTAACCACCTCGAAATAATTTATTTTTCAATTCTTTTTAATTTTAACTTGCAAACCCTATTTTAATTTACAATCAAGGGGGAAAATTATGGTTGTTACATTCTATATCACTCGAAGACTCAAATCGTCATTAACACCAATTTTCGTTCATTTTATTTCATAACACTCTACGAAAATAACACTTCTACCTCCGAATAATCTTCTAAAAATAGCCGAGTTCATTTATTTTTCTTTAACTCTCAAGAAAAAATTCCAACTTCATCCGATTGAAAATGGAGGAGAGTTTCCATCATTGAACTACACCATCTTTCCATTAATTTCTGAAGAATCATTATCGAATTGTAATTCAAAAAAAAAAAAAAAAAACTTTTGGTCGTTACCCTAATGAACTTAGTCATTGCATAGCAATTTTAGTGGTGGTTCTTAATTTGTAGGTTTGATATGAGTAATTCAAATTTTTAGTTTTTTTTTCTACATTATCATTTTTTTAATTAGTTATATCCGTAAATTTTATTTTATTATTGTTTATATTTTAGGGGCTATTTTTCTTCCGATTTTATGGTGGGTTTAGGAACAAGCGATTAATTTTTTTTTTAATTTTTTTTTTTCCTTTTTCTTTTCTGGAGCGTTTATCAATTGAGGAGAATTATGACACCACATGCCGCAATAGCAAAGTGCCATGCTGCAATTTTTTTTTTTTTTTTTTCTGTTTTTTCTTTTTTTTGAAAACCTCGTAACATTAATCAAGCAAAGAAACACCGAATACAATCATCCTCCACACCGGAGGCCACCAAGGGGGGAGCACCTCCTCCAAAAAAATGTCCTACCCCCTTGCAAAGAAGGCGAAAAGTTCCAAACAACAGAAAGACCAGAAGGGTTTTTGGCTAACAAATCAGCCACCCTATTACAACTCCTATTACAATGGAAATAAGACACATTCCCCATTGAATTAGACAAATCCCAAATATCAACCGCAATGTTCTTAAATTCAGAAAAATCAGTCAATCCCCACAAGGACCTTGACAACGTCCATGGCATCAGACTCCTCTAACAAAGGGGGAATCCACGAACACCCCTGCAAAAGGCTTTTAAGCCCCTCTTTAACCGCCATGCCTTCAAGCACTTTAACCTTGCAATTCCTATAGCCAGCTTTGGCTCCAGCAACGATCGGCGCCCCTTTAAAGTCACGAACTATCCAGCCAATTTTACCAGTTCCCGATCTAGTGCAAACCGCCGCATCAGCATTAAGTTTCCAGCATCCACGAGGGGGGGGGGGGGGGCTTCCACACATCTTTCTTATCAGCAACAACCTGCTTTGACACCTTCGATCCACAATCCTTCATAATATGCATATTATATTCATGACTCTTCAAGCGCACAAGACACCTAGCATCGATCTCAATCCCCCGACTATGAATGTTACATCTAGACTGTTTTTTCTTTCTTAAACCAAAGTTACACACTACTTTTTAGTTTTTTTTGAGAACTTTTTATGATTTTTGTTGATAATTTTTTTACGTGCATTTAATATCATCTTTTATAAAATGTATTTCTTAATTTCATAAATTTTTAATTAATGTTAATTTAATAATATATTTTACATTTTAAAAACATGTTTTAGAATTTTGGCTTGAACATAATTTCGTAATCAATTTATTATTTTTAAAATTTGTGTCATAATTTAAATTTAACTAATAGTTTTGTAACTAATTTATGAGAATTGTTCTCATTCACATAATTGAAGACATATATATATGTGTGTAATCTAATTCACCTAATATCATATTCTAGAAAACAAGTTTTATAACTTAAAAAATATTTTGTAATTTAATATTAATAATAATTTCATAAATAATTATATATTGTTTTAAATAGTTTTTGTTTTCATATAATCAATATCACTAATTAGTTAACTGTATTTTCAAAATAGTACATGTTTTACTTTCAACTATCTAAGTAATTTAAAATATTTGTTAATTTATATTGTCAATATTGTTTTAAATTTATAATATTTCTGAATAAATAAATAAATGAGATACTATTATAAAAAAAAGTCTTCAGCATTAATAGTAATTTGAAATAATAAAAAGAATTTATTTTTTATTTAAACATATTCATATATGTCACATCATAAAAAAGATCAACAAACACTTTTCACAACTCCTCATAATCA
The DNA here is from genome assembly GCA_037832605.1 of Cyclanthera cordifolia. NCBI lineage: Eukaryota > Viridiplantae > Streptophyta > Magnoliopsida > Cucurbitales > Cucurbitaceae > Cyclanthera > Cyclanthera cordifolia. The sequence continues at coordinate 12,455 of JBBMEG010007898.1, read as the reverse complement.
CTCTTCATCCAAACAAAATATTAGTAATCACTCTATCTAATTATTCTATCAAAATTCTCAACCAAACGAACTATTAACAATCATTCAAAATAATCACTCTATAAAATCTCAAACGAACACCCTTTTAGGGGCGTTTGATTGTTGGTTTCAAGGGGTGATTAGAAAGGAGGACTTACAAATCTTCCTCTAAAAACTATATTCAAAAAAGCTAGTGTAACTACTTAAATAACTATTCATTTCTAATCACTCAAAATAACTTCTCATTTTTAAGCCACTAAAAATAATTCCTCATTTTCAAACCATATCTAATTTTTTGTGTCCACGTATGTGCATTATTAATTAAATGTATGTTGATATTTGATTAATTATTTTATTAAGTTATTAGATAAATAAAAATTTAATGTATATGTTTTTTTATCATCTATATATACATAACAATTTTATGGCGTTATTGTGTACCTATGAATCGAAAACGTCATGGATTCGAAAAGGTCTTGGGTTTAATCCTTCACCATGTTATTGAACTAAAAAAAATCATTATGAACTTTGTACTTAATATTTTATCAAGTTTTTATATACATTAAAAAGTTTAAAACTTCATCCCTACGATAAATTTGAAATTTATATTAACAAAATTAGATTCAATAATCAAAACAATTTTAACTAATAATGCAATAATACATAAAGAAAAAAATAACTTTTAATGATGAGAAAAATTTCTTGAATGATACAATTAAATTACTTGAAAATTAAAATGATAAGCTCAAATTTTTATCATGTGTATTAAAAAATGAATTGAATGATTTGAGGAATGAAAATGAAGAAATCAAAATTTTGTTCATTGAAACGAAAAAGAAGAAATTGCTGCCTTGAATGATAAAATTATTGACTTGAAAACTAACCATACATCCTTGATAAATTTGCCTTAAATGACAAAATTAAATTTCTTAAAAATAATAGTCTTGAAAATAATAATATTTTGCATATGCATAAAGAGAGGAAATGCTTGCCTACCAAAGAGCTTGGAATTGTAAAAGCATCTATTAAGAAATTGCCTATTAATTCTCAAATATTCAATAAACCTATTGACATGAATATACACTTTCTTGATAAAAGTGGATTAGGCTATGATAATGAAATTTCTTACTAGTGTTTGATTAAAGTTAATTCTATTATATCTAAGGATATTTTACCGGATGTTTCTAATCTTGTTAATTCTAAATTTGTGTCAAAGAATGAAAATATGAAAAATATCCATGGCAATTCATTTTTTATGCCTAAATAATTTCATGCTAAATCTAAATGTGCTTATAATAAAAATTTTAATCATAAGCACGAAGATAGAGATTGACATGAAAATTAAAATTAGTACATAACCTTGAAAATACTAGAAATGTGCATATGAAATCTAAGAATTATCCAATATGTCGATATTGTGGAGTACTTAAAAGGTCATATTAGACCAAATTGCTTTAAATTAAAAAAAAAACTTTGAGAAATAATTTCTTTGATAACAATAATGTGAAAAATTATGTAGTTAAAATAAAAAATTTATGTCAAAAGTTGTTTGTTATTCTTGTGGCAAAATTGGTCATAAAAGTAATACTTGTTATTCGACGAAATTGAATGTTAAAAATGTTGGACATACTGAAATGAATGTTAAAATTCATATTTATTAACAATGAAGAACCCAAGAAATCTGGGTACCAAAATCTTTTGATTGATTGAAATTGTATGTTTTTTGGTCTTGAATTATATTTTAATGATTATTTTTAAATAAATTTAAAGTAGAAGAAGTTCGTTGTTGATTGAAATTTAATTAATTATATTGCTTGTTCTATATATTGAATTGATTTTTTTTATCATTGAATAATTGTCGAATTATTTTTTACAAGGAGAATAGTTTATGAAATTGATTTATATTCTTAAACTTTGTTAACATTTTGATTAAAATTGACATTTATCTTATTTTAATGCTACCGAAAGTATCATTGATTAATAGTATCTTTCTTGAGTGATATTATTGTTTATAATGCTGATTTATTTTTTATTACTTGAATTTGATAAATTGTCATGAAATTAATTTGTTTGACGTATTTTTAACAGATATGGACAATAGTTATTCTACATTTCAGTTATTAAGTTGCTCTTTATAATTAATTATCTTAAGACATATTCATTTGAATGTGATTTTTATAGAAAGTCTAAAATTGGTTTCTTTGAATTGATTGATCTACTATGATATTATATTAAATTATTATCTTATAAGAATTAGTATTATTAATGTGTGTTGCTTGAATGATATTTGTTGACTGAGAAATTTCGGCTAATTATAAATTGTCACGTCATTATCTCAAATCTAATAGCAAAATTAAATTAAATTTAAAGACAATATTTCTCAAAATTAAATAAGACCCAAATTTAATTAGTGGCCCAAGTTCATATGAATGACCCATGTCCATGTAGACAAGTCTAATGGGCCAAGACGAAAGCTCAAGTCCAAAAGCCCATCAAGGCCCAAGTTCAAAGTCCATAGAAGTTCTATAAATAGAGAAGCTTTCTTTCATTTTCAGGGATCTAGAGAAATTTGAAACTCCAGAGAGAATTCACAAAGACAGATGATTCTCCAAATTTCTAAGGATCAAACACGCTTTCGAAACCTAAAGGCACATCGAAGGTGAGCGATTTCATAAACAAGTTGCTTTAACACGAAGAACATGCATTGTATTCTTCACAAGCAGATCAAAGAAGATCAACAAGTCAACAACCGATCCCATGATCAACAACTCAAAGACCGATCATCCAATCAAATCAACAAGTCAACAATCTATCCACGATCAACAAGTCAGAGACTAATCATCAAAGAAGATCAACAAGTCAACGACCGATTCCTTGATTAACAAGTCAAAGATCAATCATCCAAGTAGATCAACAAGTTAGAGATTGATCCAAAGATCAACAAGTCGATGACCAAATGATATAAAAAGATCAACAAGCCAAAGGCCAATCAAATACCAACAAACTCAATCTTGAGAAAAAGTTGTAATGCAATGAAGACAAATCAACCTAAAAAACAAGCTGCAAAGCCGCTGAGACAAATCAACCTCAAGAACAAGTTACAAAATTATTGAGACAATTCTACATTCGAGAATAAGTTGTGAAGCCCTCGAGATACTTGTATATGAAAGAGAAAGAATTAGAGGAACATATTAGAGATTGTACCCCACATTCGCACATATTCAAATCAACACAAATATACATTTATAATTTACACGTGTCTCGCATTTATCTTATTTGCTAAACTCTTGTGTGAACAAATTGGCACACCTAGTGGAACCATCTCTACCTCTCATCTCATTCTCTCACAAAATCAAGCATGACATTTGGAAATGCTGCATCAAAATCTGTTGTCGCATCAAATACCTCAATGACGTCGCAAAAAGTTACACCCAAATCTGCTGCCGCAACGGAAGCTGCAATGACATATGGAAGAGTTGTATCAAATGGATAATTGCTTTAGAGCTTATACTAGACTTGTCATGCGAAAAATTCTTCAAGTCTCTTGAAAGAAATGAACCTCAAACTTTTGATGAAATCATAGTCAAAGATAACTCGTTAATTGACCAAGTCACTAAAATTATCGATCAACTAAAAGAGTCATTAAACCCCAATATGATGTCTGTAATGATGGCCAATGTAGAAACTGACGACGGAATAGAAGAGTTTGAAAGAAGACTCGAACAAATGCAGAAGAAAATTGAGGAAAGAGACTTAGAAATTGCTTACCTTATGAATCAAATGCAGAACCGAGTGATGGCTGAGTCAAGTCAAAGTCCGTATGAACGAGTTAATGAAAAAGTGAAGAACATTTCTCTAGAGGAACAACCACAACCACACTATTCAACCTCGATCGTATCCTTGTCTATTCAACATTTATAGGATATGATTACTAACACCATCAACTCCATCAGTGTTCAATATAGTGGTCCAACTCAAAGTTCCCTCATGTATTTTGAACCATACATAAAGAGAATAGACCACCTGAAAATGCATGCAGGATATCTACCGCCAAAGTTCCAACAATTCGATGGAAAAGTAACCTCAAACAACACATCACACACTTTGTAGAGACTTGTGAAACTGCTAGCACTCGAGGAGATCTTCTCGTCAGAGCATTTGTTTGAATCTTAAAAAGGCATGCATTCGATTTATACACTGATCTTGAGGCTGGAACAATAGATAGTTGGTATGAATTGGAGAGAGAATTTCTTAACAGATTCTACAGCACTAAACGTATCATAAGCATGATTGAACTGACAAATGCAAAACAACATGAGGGCGAGCTAGTCATCGACTACATTAATAGTTTGAGAGTTCTAAGTCTTGATTGCAAAAATCATCTCATCGAGCTATTCGTAGTTGAAATGTGCATTCAAGACATGAGTTGAGAACTTCAATTTATTCTCTAAGATATAAAGCTTCACACATTCAAGACATGAGTTGAGAACTTCAATTTATTCTCTAAGTATTACTATCTGTGATGAAGACATCTAAATAAAATGCTCTTATCGTAAGAGACTAAACTGCATGATGCTCCTGCCCACATGAGCTTAAAAGGAAAATGTTACAAAACTTGAACTACGTTATGACTTGATCCCTTCCATGAAAGGCTATGTAGGCTCGTCGCTCTCTCAAAGTTTCAAGGATTCGAACTCAAGACCTCTACTCTGATACCATGTTGTATTATGTAAATTACCGATCATTTTAAGAGCTTAGGATGGTATGTTCGGATAAATATATTTATATCAACTAACACTACTCTATCTCTCATATTTGACTGAGAAATTTCAGCCAATCATAAATTGCCACGTCATTACCTCAAATATAATGATAAAATTAAATTAAATTTTGAGACAATATTTCTCAAAATTAAATTGGATTAGATCTTGATTTTATTTTGAAATTTGGTCAAAATTAAATAAGACTCAAGTTTAATTAGTGGCCCAAGTTCATATGAATGGTCCTTGTTAATGTAGACAAGTCTAATGGGTCACGCCCAAAGCCAAAATCCAAACGGCCATCAAGGCCCAAGCTCAAGGTCCATGGAAGCTCTATAAATAGAGAATCTTTCCTTCATTATCAGGGATCCAGAGAAATTTGAAGCTCTAGAGAGAATTCACAAAGACAGAAGATTCTCCAAATTTCTAAGGATCAAACACGCTTTTGAAACCTAAAGGAACATCGAAGGTGAAGCAATTTCATAAACAAGTCGCTCAAACACGAAGAATTCACATCGTGTTCTTCACAAGAAGATCAACAAGAACAACCGATTCCATGATCAACAAGTTAAAGACCGATCATCCAAGCAGATCAACAAGTCAAGGACCGATCCCACAATCAACAAGTCAAAAGCTAATCATCAAAGACGATCAACAAGTAAACGACTGATCCCTTGATCAACAAGTCAAAGATCGATCATCCAAGTAGATCAACAAGTCAACGACCAATCATACAAGAAGATCAACAAGCCAAATGTCAATCAAATAAATACCAACAAACTCAGTCTTGAGAACAAGTTCTAATGCAATTAAGACAAATCAACCTTAAGAACAAGCTGCAAGGCCGTTGAGACAAATCAACCTCAGAACAAGTTATAAAATTCTTGAGACAATTCTACATCTGAGAATAAGAAGCAAAGACCTCGAGATATTTGTATATGAGAGAGAAAGAATTAGAGAAACATATTAGAGATTGTACCCCATATTTGCACATATTCAAATCAATACAAATATACATTTCTAATTTACACGTGTCTCTCATTTATCTTATTTGATGAAATCTCGTGTGAACAATGTTATCTTCATAATATTTATTGATTTTATATTTTGAAGGAGATTGTTTGTTTTAGGGAGAGTTAGACTCATCATGTGTTGATAAAATATTGTTATGTAGTGCTAATATTAATTAGTAACATCTTATGAATGTTATTCATTATTTTATTTTTGGGGAAATAATTTTTTTTAAATAAACTCTTGTTAAATGAAATTTTCTTTGAAATGTGTTTGATATTTATACCCTTAGGTAAATTATATGTTAAATATCTATTTATCTCTTATTAAGGAAGATGCTTAAATTGATTTCTTAAGGGAGAGAAATTTTGAGGACTTTGCATTATATTATATCTAAACTATTTGTTCGCATTATATCTTTTTGAATGATTCCAAAAGGGGAGAGATAATAAGAAAAATGAAATCATGTCATTTTTAAATATGTGTATCGAATGTACCACTAGCCTATATACTCCATCACACACAATTATTTATTTCATTTTTCTTGTATACTTTGTCATCATAAGAAATGAGGAGATTGTTGGCTTTTTGGCATTTTATTGATTGATATTTTTGGAGTTTTAAGTATTTATCATGTAGAGATTGGAGAGAAAGTTCCAACACATTTTTAATCATTAAAATGATAGAATATATGAACAAATGAAGATTGCAAGGAAAAATCGCCTATCGAAAAAAATGAGATCTTCATTTTCTTATTGTTTCATTTCCTACCAAATCTCTTTCCATATCATCTATATTCAATCACATCCACATATTACATTTTCCCTAAATCTTAAGGCCGCAATTCATTATATCTTCATCGAATCTCACATGTCGATCATTTTACCCTAAATCAAATAATCGTCTTTTATCTTCTCTTCCATAATCTCTTGTCTCAACTTCTAAATTTTATTTTTACAGCAACATATTCAATCTAAACAACTCCAAAAAAGTTTGATTTACTTCACATATTCTTGAATCAGCATATTACGTACAAATTTATGAAGAAGTTGTCAACGCTCAACTTTTGTATTTTTCATTCAAGTGGTATTCATTAAGTTTTTTTTATTCATTGTTTTGAGATTTGTATTAAGGTGTGGTACACCTTGGGTTATGAAAAAACTAAATTGGTTTAATCCTGAACCAATAAAAGGATTTAAGTTTCTTAGGAATGTCGTGCTTTCTGATCCTCAACTGGTGGTAACCAGACCGCAAATCTATCTTGGAGAACACTGAAGCCCCCTAAAGCTGGTCAAAAAAATCATCAATCATGGGTAACAGATATCTATTCTTCTCTATCACCTTGTTCAGCTCTCTGTAATGAATATTACATACACATCGAACCATTCTTCTTTTTAACAAACAAAATTGGAGCTCGCCAAAGTGACACACTCGTTCTAATAAACCTATTATCATTTAACTCATGTAACTAGACCTTCAGTTCTTTCAGTTCTGCTGGAGCCATTATGTAAGGCGCTTTTGAAATAGGTACAGTACAAGGTTCCAATTCAATACAAAAATCACCCTCTCGAGGCGGCGACAACCCTGACAACTCGTCTAGAAACACGTTGGCAAACTCCTCTACTACACGCATGACATCCACTAACAACATGGATTCCTTTCCTCTAGAAATTGATGTTAGGTAACCCCATACTCCTATGGATAACAACTTACTTGACTTCAACACCGAAATGATCTTTACGCATTCCCTAGACTTTCGTTCCTTAAACCTGAAGCTAGGTCTCGATGGCAGACTAAAAAAAACTTCCTTTTGGGGATAGTCAATCACGACGTGGTTCTCGGATAGCCATTCCATACCAATTATTACATCAAATTCACACATAGATAATACTATGAGTGTAATGTCCAGAGCATTATCATTTATTACCAACTTGTATGCCTTGACCTTTTCACTAGCTGTCATGCTCACTCCTACTGGAGTGGCTACAACTAACTCAAACCTCTAAGGTTCCAACTCAAAATCAGCAGATGAAACAAAATGTGTGGATATGAATGAATGTGATGAACCAAAACCAAAAAATATCCATGCAAAATGCCTAAGGATAGGTAAAGTACATGTGACTGCACTACCACTAGCATCAGCCTCATGTCTTGTGGTAGCAAAGACTCCACCCTCCTGCTGTGCCAATCTAGTTGTATGTGTGTTAGTTGGCTGAGGTGCTACTGTTGACTACTGTCCACCCTTATAAACATAGTTGTTCACAAAGTGGCCTAGCTTGCCACACTTGAAACAAGCTTTGGGAGCTTCATTACAGTGTGCTATGTGCTTCCGACTACACTGCTTGCAATCTTTCATTACTTGAGACCCTACTCTCGACTACTGCTGGATAGGTCTAGGCGATGGGTAATCAGACCTAGGCTGTTGTGGCTCAGGTCGACGACTGTACTGACAATCAAAAGTAAAATTGCGCTGTTCAGGTCTGTAATTACGCTGATCAGATCTATAGCTACCCTGCTCAAATCTACGCCTACTCTGTTTTGGCCCCTTACCTCTGCTCTGTTCATGGTGGTTGTAAGGCTTCTTCTCCTGGTAATTATCGTGCCCATATGGCCTATAAGACTCGAATTTCCTCTTATAACCTTTGTGGTGTTGGTCTGGGTTATATCATTGTCCACCTAACTCTCCAGAGTCTTGGCTAAGTTCATACACCCTCTGAAGGTAGCAGACTTATGGGCCATAACGTCTGCTTGCAGCCCCATGAGCAGTCTATTCACAAAATACCTTATTTTTTGCTTATCAGTCGAAATTAGTTCCTCAACAAAATGAGCTAGCTTGTTAAACCTCATATGAAATACAACCACAGAGTCTCAGCCTTGCTGAATATTGGTGAACTTATTGATCTTGTCTTGTCTATCAACTTCAGATCAGTAGGCGTCCTTCTTTTATCCTCTTCCTAATACTGGGTTTTTGTCTCGCCATGCATAACAAAGGCAACACATCTTACCATCTGGTCCTCAAGACACTTCATGTGGTCAAAAAGATCTTCCATATCCTTGATCCACCCATCTGCTACCAACGGGTCCATGGAGAGCCATCAAACTCTTTAGGATCAAACTTTTTAAAATCCTTGATCTTCTTTAGGACCAAACTTTTTAAAATCCTCAAGACACTGTGCTTTACTCCAATACGCTCATGATGTCGGGTGCGATCTACCAAGGTAACACTGACCTCTAGACCTTCCTCTTGTGAGGCATTCTCTCTTTGGGAAGCGACCTTTCTGGGTGAGGTAACTCTTTGCTGCGAAACTACCTGAAATGAGGGTAAGAGATCATGTATCGTATCCCTGATCCTCATCTGGATGGCTGTCATTGCCTTAACAGTTAATTGTGGAATTGGCGACATCCCTGCTGGTGGAGCTGAGGGCCCGACCGGCTGACTGGTTGCTCTAGTGTTTCTTCTATGGACAACTGGTAGTCAAGCTCATCTACCTCCAGCTCTACCCTCTTTGTTATTGCGGCTAGTATTGCTACGGGTAACTCTTTCATACATGGTTATAAACGGCAAGGAAACTCGATCTCTCAGACCCTCCGCACGTAACTGTTCTAACAAATATTCACATTGTAATACAGCATAGCACATCATAACAAAACACAAATGTCATAAATCAGTGTAATGCAACTCATCTCAATACAAATATCATCATATCATATATAACAGATCATGGGAGTGTTCCAACAACATACTTAACATCGGTTACCTGGTGGCGATCGACAGCGAAGACCATGGACTCAACGACTCACAATGTAAGTCAGTCTACATAATCTATGACTCTAAGCTTTGCTACCAATTGTAAAGGCCCAACCCAGACTAGGGTCTCATCTAGACCTATACCCTAGATGCATGATTAAACGACCTTTAAAAACTGAAACATAATGAATAAATACCTCATTTATTAAGAAAAATTTTATAGTTCGTAAAATGTGCAAGCAGGTACCCAGTTCTAAAACCAACAAAAAAATAGTAAATACCACAAGCATCCATTACATGTCTTAGCAGTAAAACCAGTTCATAAAACAACAATGCGAAAGAGAAATGCAGATAAATAACATCTAGATTGTCTAAACTAGTCTCATGGCTCTTCTAAGCTTCTAATTAGCCATCCTGGTAAAGTCTGTGCGTACCTGTGGAGGCCCACATAGAATAGGGGTGAGTTGTTAAACCTAGTAAGGATCCCTAACTTGTGATCAGTGCAAACATGAATATAAATATTAAAAAAAGGTCAAAAGATACATGAGCAATAATATTACCGGGGCCTCAATAGGGCCCTACACAGTTGAGTCTTCAATAGATTGCAATGATGACACCGAGGCTATCCTAATGGAATATGACACTCTCAGGGCTTCAACAGATAATGATTTACACTTTCGATTATACCCTTGCAGGGCTATACCACTCTCGAGCCTTTAACACGATGCTTTCTTGTGAATTGCATAGATGCATAAGTAATGCAGATTCTAAAGTTCACATCGATACAGTTAATAATTTAACGGGTGTATCACGAAGACATGTCAGCTTATCATAAATCAATCACTCAGTTCATCACATCATATATATAAATATATTGTTGATAACATAGCAATAATATTCTATAAACGTCACACAACAACCAAGGCAAACAAAACAATCAACAAGTAAATTCATAAGAAACTCATCCTATACACGTTTACGGTTATCCACACGAACCAAGCTAACGATAAGATCCTTTTACCTTGCCAAAAACCACTAATTTGTCCTGAAAAATGCTCGAATTGCAACTGTTGAATGCTTTCCTAAGTTCAACTGGCCAAAATATAGTTAACGGGTCTTAATTATCACCTAAAAATATAAAAAATGACTAGGGACGTGGAAATTATTAAAAATGGACTACCAAAAAAGTTTCTGGTGAGGTCGACGGCGACGAGTGGAAGGGGACTCATCGACACGTGCGACGGCTACGGTGCTGCGTGAAACAGACGCACACGGGACAAACATTGCACATTCGAGACATGTGGCGTGAGCTGGATGGTTGCAACGAGGCTCGGGTACTGCTTTGAAACACTCTAACAGGCTCGGGGGTGGCAGTTCAATCTAAAGTTGAGAGCGAACAGCAGTGCTGACACCGATCTGACGATTACAGATGTTGTTGGCCATGTTGTCAAGCGTGCAGGAGAACCGTACTAATTGGTCGCACTTTTTGACGAGTTGGGGCGGCTGGGAGCGTGCAACGTGTTCGTTGCTAGTGCGACTACTGGCGGTTGCACGAGACACGAGAACCGATCATGCTAAAGACGATGTTGTTGTGGTAGAGACGGTCGGCGGCGCACGAAAAGCTGCGTAATCTGATGGGTAGAGGCAAATCTGGTCGATGGCTGTCGTATTGGTGTTCGAGAGGCCACAGATTTTCATTGCTACAATGATTTTCTAATCAAAAGCTAAAAGATACAGTTTGCCTTTATATATAAGTCCATAAAACCCTGGAAAAAATTACCAATATCCTCTTAGGGCTAAAAATGACCATTTTACCCTTAGTTTTCAAATTTTGACATCACACTTCTCGAGATATGACTTAATTAAGCACTTATAATCTGAAATAATTTTCAAAAAGATTCACGGGACTCTAGGTGAACCAAAAAAAAACTAAACTTGAAATTTAGGGAATGAAAATTCGAGCTGTTACAATTGAACCTTTCCTCGACCTATAGCGGGGATGGTCATCACTTCCGACATTGACATCAATATACGTTCCATCCAAGGCTCGTAAGCAATTCTATTTCAATTGTGAGATATTATTATTAATGGTGTGTTGTTTGATGTCTTTTAATATGTACGTTATGTAATTGGTTGATATTGGTCGTTATCTTAAATCATTTCCAGTGATTGTCGGTACAATCGCTTCTAATTGGCTGAAGTTTCTTTAAAAGGATATTATCCAACAACGATAGTGAGTTTAGACCCCGACTAGTGTCCCATCTAGTCCTATACCCTAGAAGCATGAGTAAAACGACCTTTAAACTAGAGACATGCCGAATAAATACTTTATCAAATACAATCTTCATATAGTTCAATAATCAATGAAAGCAAGGTACCGAGTTGATAAAGCAAAACAATATCAATGAATGTCAAAAAGTCACATGTCTTTGTAATCCAGTTAAATAATGCAGAAACAAGAGAAGTAATATAAAGGATGGAAAGTCAAGTCATGGTCCCTACAGCTCCTAATCAGCTATCTTATTAAAGCCTGTGCGTACCTGTGGAGGTCTATAGAGAAAAGGGTGAGTTTTTAACTCAATAAGGATCTCTAAATTGGGATCAATATAAGGATGAGTAAGGTAAATGAATGTGAATACTATAATGACAAACAATGAGTCAATGAATGGTGATGTTGGGGTAACCCAGATTAGGGCTTCGCCAACCCGGTCTTGAGATGGAACTTGATGGTAGCATGTGCATCCCATGCAGCAAGATTCGCCTGCCATGTCTACTCTTGAGGATACAACATACCTGGGCATCATTGGTTTAGGTGTAGGATCGAAAGGCAACACTAGAGGAGGGTGAATAGTGTTTGCTAACTTTTTAGTTCTTTAAAAATAATTTTATGATCTAAACTTTGTTAACTAAAAATACTC